>VUQR01012783.1:5113-45826 GCA_015108515.1 Hemichromis elongatus | reverse complement strand
TTTTTATATGTTGCAGTGAGAAGGGACGCGAGAGAGGTGACACACAGGCACCAGGAGACTGCGCCCGAGGTTGGAGCTGAAGCCTGTAGTGTGGGGTGTTCGGGGAAAAGTGATTGCAAATAAAACGACAGTAACGCATAACGCGTGTGTCCGTGTGTGTGTGAGGGTCCTGTGCTACAATATATTTTATATATATATATATATATATATATATAAAAATCCCAGCTAAAAGAAGCTTTAAAGCAGATGGATACAATAGACAGTTTGGATTTTATAAGCCATTTTGTGAGTGCCAAGCCCATTTTAGAGACTGTCGTTACAGTGCACACACTGAATGCCATCACATGGAAACTTTAACCGCTGCTCCCCTGACACAGGTGCAAACCAGTGACAGTTGATGATCTGATTCATTTGAATATTATCATTTGATTTGTTTGAATCTGTTCTCTCTGTCTCTTTCAGTTAGAAACCATAGTCCTGCCCCTGCACTATTTGTCCTGTGACATTGCTTAGCAGAGCATCACAACAACTTGCTAACACTATGCTGGTGTGAATGAGCAGCAGTAAAAAAAAAATTGTTTGCTAACAAAAACCACTATAAGTTTAACTGTAGGGTGTAGTTCAACTGTTTTCAGGTCTGCTGTTGAACAGAGTTTGTGAAGAGAAACTGAAGCAATTCTTTTGATCAAAACCACCAAACTCCAGACTCACACAACAATCATGTTGCTGCCTCAGTGAATTATTTTGTTTGTGTCACTGGTGTCTTAAAACAATAATTCTAAGTCAGACTAATGTGTGAAAGAAAGTCAAACAGCTGCACATCACTTTACAAAGGTAAAGTTTGCCTTTGTTGTCAGTTGAATCGAGGGTTTTCTGAGAGCAACCAAAGCAATGAAAGTATTCTTAAGCCACAAATGTCAGCTTCACTCCCTCTGAGACAAATGTTTAAGGCCTGCCTGAAATGGACTTGAGCCTAACTAGACCTATTTATCTGTCTATTTGATGTATTGACAAGAAAACTCATAGTTTAAGTTGGTGGTCCTCAAAGTGTGTGGCACGCCCCACTGGTGGGATGCAGAGTTCTTACAGGTGGGGCGCAAGTTACCTGTCAGAAAAGTCATGGGGAACTAATTGGAATCACTTTTACGGTGGAACAAAGAAATTTGGGGCAGTTACGTTAATAATATTTGCATCCACTGAAAAGCTGTTGTTGTTGTTGTTGATGCGCGTAGGCTGTAGCCGAAAAGCTGCAGACAGCTGCAATAAAGAAGTGCCCTGAAAAGTGCGAACATCTGGACGTACACTTCTTTATTGCGGCTGTCGACTTACACACGCGGCTGCAGCTTTTCGGCTACAGCCAACAACAACAGGACCCAGTTCATTCTGTTTTAAGCCAGGGAGACGTGATTGGGGATCCCGCTCAGGTGCGTACGCCACCCCAGCAGCCGCTCGGTAGACCGCGCCACGCCACAGCTCTGCCATCAAAGAACAGACTCACTGCAGCCATTAAGAATCAATAGTAGTAAACTCTCACTAAATTATATATTTTCATATCTGTTCACAAGTTTCTGGAATGTTTTTAAGACTGGCAAATTGTAAACCCCAATCTGCACCACACAATACAGCAGATAATGGCAGTTCCAATAATCTTACCTCCATAAACTGCATTTCTGATTTTTATTTACCTTTAAACTGTAGTTTGATATTAGCTAGAATTACTTAAGTTACTATAAAGTAAGAGTTTTTTGTTGTCAATACATCAAATAGATGGATACATAGGTCTAGATAGGCTGATACTGTGTGAAAACTCAAGAGTTGTATTTTAATCATCTAAAACTTTTTTTTAGCAGAGCCCTTCATGCTAATGATGATAACAGCTGAAACAGTAGGGCCTTTAATGGGCCTAAAACTTAATGTTCCTCTTATGCTATGAACAGGATGTGAAAAATGGGGGTATAGGTTTTCAGCAGGTTGTCTGGTGCTCCAAAAACGGACCTGCTCAAGGCTGTACCCTGAGCGGTTTGTTGTCATATTAGTTTAACTTTTACTCTATCTTTCCATAGAACCTTTTTATGTCTGCTTTTGTCCAGTGTTAACAGGTAATACTCCTCTTTCTCCCTTTCTCCAGTTTCTTTTTGTGGTGGTGGTATCGGCTGACGGGCTTCTGGTATTTTCTTGACTTCATCAGTGGTAACATTACTCTGTTGCTGAGCCCTCACTGTGGACACCCTGTGTGTTTATATGGCCTTCCCAGTTTGTCTTGTGTTGTATACATGGGAGGATGTCCTCCCCCCTGATGTTTCTTTTATTGACGCATTCTTCTTTTGACTTTTTCTGACCACTTTTTCTTCAGTGGAAGGTGGGAAAGCATCTTTTTAAAACTTTCTCTATTTCTGCCTCAGATGGAACCTGTGCTGGAAGCACATCATTTGTCTCTGTCATCCACTTCTTGCCTCAAAATAAAAGATGACCATTTAAGAAAATATAAACTCTGTCCATTTCAGGTCCCAAAGTCAAACTAACTCTGCAGCATTACTGAGAGTTGAAAACTTTAATAAAATGATCAGCGTTGCTGCTTTACCAGGTGTAATAATTAAGTTTAACATCCAGGCATCTATGAAAACAGAATTTATTTAAATTTAACAGAGTTAAATTTAGTTTCCACCTAAACATGATATACAATGGTCTGACTGAGAGATTTCTGAAAAAATTACAACGTACAGCTCTGCTATCACTTCCAACATAAATGAAGACTAAACAGTAGTGACGTTTGTAGGGTTACTGAAGTTGGGCTAGCTGGTATATAATGATGTGCTACATGATTGCTAGCAACACAGCTATGTTAGCATAACATAAACACAGTGAAGCTGGAGGATGAACTTTTTCCACTTGATAACAGTGTTGCAATAAGTAAGGAATCAGTAAGGAAAATTGCTATTGGCTGTCCTAAAAGGCGCTAAATGACATCATTGCATAATTTGCATAATTATTCATGCTGATTGAATTATAACTGACGCTGTAGGGAAGAGAAATAACATTGTGGAAGGGACATAAAGGGGGTAAATAAAACACCCTAAATGTATTTAGAATATATTTAGAACTACAAATTAAATTTCTTTTGGCAATTATTGTTTTGTTTTTTTTTAACTTCAAAATTCCAATCCTCCTCTGGCAAAAGTGACCCGAAATAGTCACTCTGGCGGAGTTACTTTTTTGTGTGTGTGTGTTAAGTAGTTTTAAACCTTGTGATCACAAAAAGTAACAGTAAAACAACAACTGACTGTGTTATAGTCAGGGTGGGAGCAGCGGCTTCGCTAATGCGCGACTCATTTACAGTTTGGACCAAAGGTGTGAACATATCCTGCTCTGAGAGCAGCTGGAGGCGACTGCTGCGTGAGGACTATTCGCTGCCTGTGAACGCTTTAGCATGGGCGAGGTGCCCACGGCAGCACCCGTTGCTTGTTGAGAGTAAGATCGATACGTGCTTTCACATCAAATGGTCGCCATAAGTCTCCAACAACTCCAGAAAAAGTCACCAGTCGCTAGTCGCTTTTTAGAAAAAAAAGTAGCTAAGGGGGTCTGAAAACTTGCTAAATATAGTCACAAAGTCGCTAAGTTGACAACACTGATAGTTAACGTGAGGGCTCCCGATGGTTAGGGACAAATGCAATCGCATGGAAGGATGCTATAAACAAACAAACATGGGTCGGGAGAACAACTGAGATAATCCATCCACAATACGAAGTTAGTAAAAAATATACAGCAACAACACTGGAATAAAGTAGCTGAGAGTGAATTCAGCGTTAATGAATCAATGGTACGGAAGTGGGGGAAGCATAAAGAATTAGTTGAGTAAAGTTCGGCTTATCTGACTGTTTTGTTTCTCTTAATGTGCCTTATAATCCAGTGACTTTGCAAAAATAAGTAGCTCCAACTAATACTGTTTTATAAACTCAGTAACGTTGGCAGGTTGTGAAAGGAGTGCTACTCTGGAAATGCACTCCAGCAAGAGCTTCAGTCCATATGGACACATGATCTGTGACTTCATTTTTAAGCTGGTTACGGTTACTATCTATGGTTAGAAAAAACTTTTTAGTCTGTGTGACTTTAAGGTTAACAGTGCTACTTTACTTTCTTTTCATGGTCATGGTAGGGATGTAGATGTCACCACTTGCAAATACAAGTGGTGGAATGGGCTTTCTCCCAAAGGGTGGCTGGCCCTCTGCCTTAGACATAGGGTGATGAGTTCAGCCAAGTGAGACGGGCTCAGCGTAGAGCCACTTCTCCCCCACATGGAAATGAGCCATTTTGGGTGGTTTGGGCATCTGGCAAAGATGCCTCTTGTGTGAGGTGTTTTAGGGATGTCCCACCAGATGAAAACCGAGAACACGCTGGAGAGATTATATCTCTCACTGGCCTGGAAATGCCTCTGGGTTCCGTTGTATAAGCTGGAGAAGGTGGCTGGGGAGAGGGAAGCCTGAGGATCCTTGCATAGGCTGCTGCCCCTGATACCCAGGCCCTGGATAAGCACAAGAAAATAGATGGATAGCTGGACAAAATCAGAAAATCTGTTTACATGAAGCCTGAAGTAAAAGAATGAATGAATGAATTCATTTTAGAGTGCATATTTATATTTTTTTACTAATCATGTAATTATCATTTTCATGACATCTATTGTATATTGGCTTAACACCAATGCAAAGACCTGTATATTGAGCTGGGGCTTGTTACTATTCCATAAAAACAAGTGTAATATAACAGGTGTTTGAGTATGGGCATTCCTCACATGCAGCATTATATTGTTCATTTTCATTCCGATTTCTTTGTTGGCATCTCTGAGTTCCTGACCAGCCTTGGGTATTGTGTAGCTTGAATTTAGAAGCTGTGGAAACCTGAGCTGTGGCCTCAGGGTCATTGGGTGTCCAGTCTCTGTTGACAGTGAGCCGGGCTGAATGAAATATTTCGGAGTGTTGGGTCACTCTCCTCCCCCTGCTGCTTTCCTGCTTTCTCCTTCTGTTCTTCCAAACATTTTGTGAATAGGTGATCCATTAACAGAAATGGACCAGTGGGATAAATACTGTGGACTGCCCTTCTAACGTCTCCATTTCCTCTGCCTTTTATTTCGTTTTCTCTCATTGAATGATAGTCTTTGTCAGTGTGTCTCTAGATTCTCTTCTTTCTTCTTTGTGGATCTGATTCTTAACAGGATTACAAATCAGCCTTTGGCCTATCAATTTCTCTGTTTATCCAACTTCAGAAGTAGAGACACATCTAACTTTATGTCACATTATCCAAATTACAGTATCTTGCTGTTGCAATTAAAAACTCATACAAAATTCAGACGTGGTGTCAAAAGGACAGTGTATCATTTATGGTCAATAGTTTGCGTCGCTATTTCTTTTCACCATGTTTGTCTCATTTATCTGTCTCAGTTTCATTCCCTCTCGCTTTTGTAAACTGTTGTCCTCTCTCCATTTAGCTATGAACATCTTGGCTTGTTGCCATCACAATCCATTCACTACAGCTCAGCGAGACTGCACAGCCGCTACTATATCCCAGAGTGCACCCTGTCCTTTCCAACAGCTCCCACTTGTACAGTAAAATGGCAGAATGGCCACTTCACAGATCCCCCCCTCTTCACCACATTGTGTCCTCATGAGACACACACAGCGACTGAGTTACTTAGCAGGAGTGCATACATGTGTGAGTGCTTTCTGGAGGAAATATGTTAGTGCGTCTGTGTTTACGACACGTGGGCACATATCTAGGGCATGCTGAGGTTTCTACTGCCACCGTGTGTGTGAAAATCAAGCATTTTATTCCCACATGAAACATAAATTTTTTGAAATATAGAATAACTGCTTACTATGCCCTCTTCTTTTTAGGGGGTAATATCCGAATATCTATATCTGAAACATCCTCACCTTGCACCAAGTGAAACCATTGGCAGTGAGCTTGGAAATGGTTGCTAACATTTTAATGACTTAATGAGACCTAATTAGCTGAAATGGGAGAGGGAAAGCAAGGGGCCACAGAGGTGACCTGTGACTGTGCATATGCTGACGTGCACACATGTGAGTGTTTCTCTTCCCATAACAATATGTTGATCTTTTAGAGCCGTTTGCATTTGGTGCCTGTGTGTGTTTTGGGTGCATGGTTGTGCATGCATGTTAATGTTGTCTCAATAGCAGATGTGTCTGTATCAGAGCGCTGTGCAACAACCTTTCTCAGCATTACCCATCCTCTTCATCAGGAAGTGTCTGTGGGGGGTCAGGCATCATTTAATCAAGGAAAAAATTCTATTTCCCATTAACTTAATTAATCCAACAGCAGAGAAAGACAAGCTGAAAGAAACCTCACTGTGTGTCTGTGTGTGTGTGAGAGAGAGAGAGAGTCTTTAAGATGAATTCAGAAAGCGGTGTAATAAGATCTGCAGAATGGATGTTTACTTTATATGAACCAGTCCATTTACCATTCAAGAGACAATGACTCAAATAGAAGTAGGCATCATACATTTGTATGGTCTCCATCTTCTGATAAAAAAGTGGATCACTCTTGATCAAACTTTGCATTAACACTGCCTAAGGCACTGTGAGTGCCAGCATGTCTGTGGTGTATACAAATATTTAATACAATTTCAACAACTGTATCTATTTGTACATTTGACATTTTAAACTGAGCACCAAACTGCAACTTTGCAACTGTGTTCACGGTGCACATATTTGCTAATGTTTAGTGTGTGCATGCTACTTTTGTTTTCTTTATGCATGTTTGGGAACGTTATGTACTTTAACAGTCAGGCAATTTTTTTAACTTATTTTTTATTCTTCCCGAGTGGTTAAGTGTCTGCTGATTATTGATCAAGTTACTTAAATAACCAACTATAAAAAAAGTCTAGAAAATAGCAGACAACAACAATGTAAGGATAAAAAAGACCATCATGTCATGAGACACTTCATCAAGCAACCTGTTTGATATTAAACAGTTTTTAGCCATGATTCAACATTGATGTTACAATATTTATTTATTTATTCTTCATTTTATATATTCATATTGTTGAAAATATGACATCTCACAAATTGGTCATATTTGTCAGTTATTGACTCTTAAATCTTTATTTTTGTTAAAAAAAAAAGTTTAATCTGCCAACAATTTAACAAAACAAAGACCTGTGGCGTTTGGTCCCTTTGTCTCTAAGCTGTGTACACGTCTTCCTTCATAGCTTTATGCCATATCGACTGTAAGAATGGATGTGAAAAATGTTATTACATGTAGCAATAAAATTGGTAAACTCAAAACATCTGTCACATTTTTAGTGATCAACAAGTACTGCAGCCCTTGTAAACTAGTATGAAACAGTCAACCTAGTCATCTACCCATCCCAAACTAGTCCTTATCGAAGTCTCTCAGATCCCGATGTTTGTCTATTTTTCCTGCTTCCAACTCATCAACTTCCAATACAGTCCAATACCTGACAGGTGCTCCTGTAGTAGATGATGAATGCTGTTTACTCTTAGGCTTTTTTGTTGTAAATGTGTATGTTTTCTATTTTTAAATTATTTACTGATATAGGGATTTATTTACTGATATAGGGATGATAAAAACAAGCAATTTAAAAAAAAAAAGAGAGAACAAAACATGTTTAAATGTGACAATTTTAGATACTTATACCACTATGGAAGTTTTACTTGCTCCACTAAATGCTTTGCAGTATTGCTCTACTAAGACATACATGTCATTTTGCGACTTCTTCATGGAGGCAGTGTGTTTAAAGTCATTACTGACATTATTGACCCCTGCTTTTTAAGGTTTTCTCTGTATGTTCTTAATGCACTCCATCTTCCTCATGAATGATAATTACGTACTTTTTATTTTTTGCAAAAGCTGATATTCCTTGAATCTTCCGTCTCCTAACCGCTTGACCTTCGTGTCCTAAATTCTTTTTTCTGCTTAGATACCTTTTTTGATTTTTGTCTCTATCTTGTTATTCATACAAGTATTTCAGAGGACAGGTTATTGCGCCTACCCCCTCCCCTCCTTTTTCTATAATGAGGATGTGTGTTGCATGAGTGGGTGGTGCTGGTGGTGGCGGTGGCGGTGCTGCTGGTGGGGTGAGGCAATAAAGAAAGGCTATAAAGTAAACCATGCTGATGCACAACGGAGGGGGGAAAAATTTCTATGGGAATATTTATTTAATTTCATCATTATTTGATGCTTTTCTCTGATAAGTATGTAAAGTTTCACATTAAATCATTGTTTTATGACAATTTCTTTTGCATGGAAAATTTGTCATGATTTAACATTCCTTTGACTACAGTTTATACAGCATTCAGCTGCTCACTCTGACCTCTCACTCCAGGACTTCCCCTCTCTCACTGTCTTTAATGTCCTGCTGCTGACATACAAATCCCTTCATGCCCCATGCGCCCATTTCATTTGCAGAATTTCTCCCCCTCCTCCTCCTCTGGGCTGCTCTCTGTCCCCAAAACACCCCACTTCTGGTATGCACTACCCTACTCCATCTGTGCTGCCAGTGTGATCAACTCTTTTGAAGTTATAGTGTTTGACTAATGCTATACAATGACTTTGCCTTTTTACAAAGTAAAACTAATCAGATGTGAGCATAGTTAATGTTGTTATGTTATGACTGAGCTATCATGATGCTCACAGAGCAATATGTTAAAGTTGGCAAAAAGAAAATGCAATTTATTTATTAGAATAAAAAGAGCTTTAGGTTAACTAAAAGTACAGAGCAATGTTAACAACCTTTTCTTTCTTTGTTCTGCATAGAAAAGCTGGTTTCCGTGGAGCTGAGCTGCGGCGCTGGACCCAGCCATGTAGTGTTGGAGCCACGTTTGCCCCTCTTGCTGGACTGCAATCTGGGGGCCAGTGATACACCCTTCAATGTCTCCTGGCTAAAGGATGGACAGCCACTACTTGCAGAGGGGAATAACTACCTTCAGTATTTGGTCAATGGATCCCTTCTCCTGATGCCAACGTCTAGGGATGGCCAGCCTCCCCGTGGTGTGGCGGGGGCTTACTGCTGTGTGACTGGTAGCAGCCTTGGAGCGCTGATGAGCCGGACTGTGAATGTGCTCCTGGCAAGTACGTATCTCTAGTTACCTTTAAGAGCTATGGTCAAGTTAGTTAGTTAAGATAATTCAGTTAGCTGAGGACTTTGTAGAAAGTTTGTTAATAATTTACTTTTTTACTTTTACCAGTAGGAATATTTTGATTTAAAAAAAAACCTTATTAGCCACAATGTCTGTCACATACTTTATATTCTAAAGCCTGAAACCAGAGACAAGTGAAGATGCAGAAGTCTAGTTTCTTCTCAGACTGATTTAATGACACACTGCAACGGGCTAATGCCAAGATTTACTTCCTACCCGAGTATTAATTAGTGAATTGTAGTGGCATCTGTTTCCAGTCTTTATTCTACATTAACATAGCTGGTTTTAGTTTCAAAATCATCCTAATGAGCTGACTGCACAGTCTCACAAAGGCACGTACATGTCGGACCATTTCTGACAATACCTGAGAAATGGTGAAACGATTACACAAGTGTTGTTCTTTGCAAGTGTTTAAATGGTCAACATGTTTAATGCTGCAATATATTCAATTAGAAAAAATAAGAATATTGGTATCCTTGATGCATCTGCTTGCTGTAGAATACATGGACACACATGCACATTGAAAAACAGCTAAAGAACTTTTCTGTTTTATCAAGGGAATTTCTTTGCATGGATGGGCATTGACTTGCTTCTCTTCTGCGTCAGATAGGAAGTAACAAGTGTCTTGGGATGAGGTATACTCTGCAACAGAGTAAATGAGGGGGAATGGGTGGAAATTAAAAAAAATGGAAGAACAGAAATATGTGGGTATGAAAAATGAGAGTACAGGCTGTAGTTTTTAATCGCCCCTCCAAAGAGGCCTCTTTCTCTCACTCTCCTAAGTGGTAGTCTTTATTTAGCCATTAGCTTTGTGTAAAATGAGACAGTATCCTCTGTGGATGCCCCTTCTTTTGTCAGCTGTCACAAGCCTATTTATAAGGATCTCTTGTTTGACAGACAATGAGGACTAAAGGGAAGGGAGGGGGTATGTTGGATGAATGGTGGGAAGGCAGACAAGGCTGAAGAGAGTTTGTGATGATGGTGAAAGGAAAGGCTTCTGAGACCATTAAGAATGACCTTCAGTTTGCACGCATGTGTGTATAGGTGTGTGGTGTCTTTATTAAATTACTAGCGAGAGGCTATGAGATAGATGTGACCACTAGGAAGGAGGATGAGGCCGAAGTGCCTCAGCACTAACGCTGAGTGGATATTCTTAGCTACTACAGTCCTTCATTGGTAGGAATGAGACTGAAAAACTGACGAGCTGAGATTGCATCTGTGAAAAAAACATTAAGAAAACCACCTGCTTCAGTGTACCCGCCGAAATATATGATGTGTGTTGTTAAGGCAGATACAGCGAAAAAGATTTCCCTCTCTGTACATACAAATCAATCTCACATACAAATCAGGCTCTAATTCAGTCCTTTTTAAATGACAGAGGCAGCATACTGAATGCAAATCACATTTTTTCAAATCCATTTGCAGGTAAATTATGATGATAGTTAAAAAAAGCTGCTTTTTGTGTTAATTAGCGCAATTAACCTTTCTTATTATGAGACTGCTCTGGGGAATGTCAATATTTTCTAACTCTAGCTTTTGCAACCAATTTCAAACAAACAGCTGATGTCTTAACAAGGAAAAAAAATGCACAATTTTCTTCTTTCTTATTGTCTTATTGCAAGCTTCAGCTGTGGATAATGTCTATGACTATTTTTTGTATTTAGTATTTTTCCTGCCTGTAATTGCATGATTTTGAAAGGTGTCTTATCATAAGTCGACTCAGTATTAATGCAGACACCCCACGCCAATACAAGCAGTGAAAGAGTATGTGGAGAATAGCTTTTCAAAGCTCGATAAGAAATGCTAGTTCAAAGACATCTAGCATTACAAGAAAAGCTCTACATTGAAAGCCTTCTAGTTAATGAAAGTCATTGCAGAAATACTGTAAAAGGCTTTCTTTTGTAACTACTAGTGCAGTACCTGCTTTCAAAGGCATGTTAGCATCAGCGAAAGTAGATAACACCGTTGTTTGAGTTTTTGAAATATAAATAATGCTATCTAAACTTCAAAAGCGTCAAAGAGAAGTCAGACATCATCTCATGTCTGAGACCACATGTCAGGTGACCTATCTATGGCCATTTCACAGATGATGTTGCACAGCAGGAAAACCCTAAATGACTTCAAACACAACACAGCACTTACTATTGTCCCTCAATATACCCACCAAGTCTGGAGTGGTTCAGATGGACAGTTGTGGCAACAGGCAAAGAATACGCACACTTACAAATACACAGACTCCTCCATTTATCAGAGAGGTTGAAGGACATTTCTGCCAATTTGTTAAAACAGACAGAAATGCACATATTTTACAGCAGCCATTGCAAGCATCTGTCGAAGCTGGCAGGGTGGCATGCTTGTTGAGTTGTGGTACTCAGTTTAAAAGTTGGGAAGCAAACAGCTCACAGGTTGAATTATCTGCTTTCACAAGGGGAGGAGGAAAAAGCTGCAATCTGATAGCTCTGGGCCCAAAGAGTGGGGCAGAGATAGAGGGATGGACAAAGACAGAGTTGGGGTAAAATCAGGAGATGCAATGACAAAGAAAAAGCCAAGTACTGAGATAAGATAAATGAGAGTGAGAGAGCAAAGATGTGATATTTTTTTATTTTAACCGTGCACATTGAGGGGTTAAAACTTACACAGAGCAATGCCCAAGGAGTTGCCTGAAAATGTTCCTTATATAGAAAGACTTTGTTGCTAGGAAACAATTGGTCATATTTCGACCCTGTGACTTGGTATACCACCTTTAGCTGGGAGCGCTACAATGAAAAATTTCCCAGTGTAAACTCCGCAGCATCTGACTCTGTGATCTGTATATAACTGGATGGATATGCCATGGAATTTCATCACAGGTGTCAGTACACTCGTGGAGCACTGGGGGAAAAAAGGCTAATATGATTATACTCTGACACAATGGAGGTAGAAGCCCAGCAAGTCACCATTGTTCAATCACAGCATGAGTAAAGTGTCGTCTCCGAACACTCATCGCGCCCCTTTGCATTAATGTCAAATGGCTAATGCACACTCGCTTATCAGCTGTTGTTCACCGCTCTCATGCAGAAACCCTCCTGTGCACACATACACTTGTGAACATGGCTGCATACAGTGCTTCAGAAATTGAATCACAAGTTGTCCATGTGCAGGCACTAGAGAACAAGTAGCAGGGCACACCGGCGCTTAAATTTACAAATGTGCACACACCCACGCACGCTCATTGAGCGTGTCATCCTATCAGGCTGTTTGGCAGTGTTACAGGTTGTGTGTATTTACATGAGAGGCTCATGCTGTAATGGCTGGAAGTGGCAGAGGTTAATCATCAACGGGCTCTTGCATGACTTGCTACGCAAGAGTCAGGGTGAGATTTTCTGAAATGAATCAAATCTGTTTTGCTACTATGACCAAGCATTTCTATCAGCCTGTGTGTACTCATTGAGAAACTTTGTTCCCTCAGCACAGTGGGGAAACACAGATGGACAGTTTGTTGACATGACTAACAGTTGGAGTGATAGGGCCTAGGGTGATTTTGGATAGTCTGTCCAGTGTCTCCTCAGCTTACAGTGGTTTGGAGAAAATCTGGTACAAAAAATTAGGATGGTGTGAGTTCAGAAAAATTGAGCCTGGCACTTGAGCCTGGCATGTGATTGGCTGCTGCTATGGCTATGGTAATATCGGTCTATCTGTAAACTAAAAGGTCTAAATTTAGTGATTTTGGCCATATCTCCATATTTATTAAGCAGACTTATGTTGACTGTTATTGGACAGGTTACAATACTTTCATCCATCTAGTCTACTAAATAGGTTAAATCAGGTTTGTGCAAAGACATTTGTTATTCCCAGATAATTTAATGAATCTACTGAACACAACACTAGACCCATCTAGTTGACATTTTGGGGTTTGAATTTAATTTCTTAATAGATATTAGATGGCCTGTCATGCATTTGCCTTTCATATGAAAAGTAGCAGAAATTCTATTTTTAAACACAAAGTGGAGGGGATAAATGTAGGATGTCTATCTTCAGAATATTCCAGGAAACTTTATAAATAGCTGCTGTTTCACACATTCACACATTTATGTTTGTAACACTTTTGGATGATGTTTACATGTTTTAAGGCTGTGCAAATCCAGTTTGGCAATTAGTTCTACCCAGAGAAAGTGTTTTACATAAACCAGAAAGACTGGCTGATTATTCAACATTCAAAGAAACACATATGACACTATTATGATATTAAAAGTAAAATTTTTACAGCCTATTATGTTGCTAATGTAATTGCACACTGTATTTTCTAGCCATTTTATGTTTTGGGGCATTTTTTAGTGTCTCTTCTGTTGCCTTCCCCGACTTCTTTCTCTGCACTTTACTTTGATCCACCCCCACTCCCCTACCTCTCAGTCAGGGCTACAAACTAAGAGGCTGGGACAGCCAGCTTGTTTTGTTCTCTCTTCCAACAGGCTGTTGGGGTCAGAGGTTAGAGGCCCTCAGACGGTACTCACTGCTGCCCCCTGGTGCTCGGCCTTACATTTAGAGGAACGCATTCCCGTGTCTGTGAATGTTTAAAGGCTTTGAAAACTGGACTCCTGCCAAGAGTCGACCTGGACAGACAAATAGAGCCAAGCCTGATTAAGTTCCTAAATTTCTCCTAATCAGGACATTCAAGGGTATTTAAATGGCCTCTACAATTCTTTAATCAAATTACAAAAATTAAAACAGCACCAGGGAAAGCCCTACAATGGGTGCAATACAAACACTGAACGTCTTAAATACAGACTGCAGAAGTGACGTTCATGTTTTTTAAACAAAGCTGTAAATGGAATAACTGGCAACGTTAGTTCTGTTTGTATTAAGGTATGACTTGAGCTATCAATGAGTGTGTTCTTGCACTGGTTTTGCAGCCATTGATAAGTGTACTTGGTATGCTTTCAAATTCAGTCTCGATGGACTTTAGCGCACAGGGAGCTGTGGAGAAATTGTGGACCATGGCCAGATGTGTAATACCAGATGTGAGCAGACGCTTTGATAAATAACCCTTTGAACTATATCATTACTGTACCTGCAGGTCTATCCAAGTTCCATCTGGAGCCATCTCCCCAAAAAGTGCCCACAGGAGGGGCTGCCCGCTTTGAATGCCAAATTGAAGGAGTACCAACCCCTGTTATTACCTGGGAAAAAGATGAAGTAGCAATTCCTGAGGGAACAAGGTAACTACATATGGAGTTCTGCTTTTGCTTTTTATTGTCTGTTAAATATTCCCAGTGATCTACATTTTGGATGCGATTTCATATGTTTAATGAACATTTTATGCAAACTCACTATAACTGTGTACAAGAGTGCTCTATTTGACTTCTTTGAATTTCGATCTCACTGCTAGTTACTAAAGACATCTCAGCCTTTTGTTCAAAGCAAGAATGTGAGTTTTGTTTGTCCCTGAATGTAGCTGCTTTAGCTTTTTAATGAAAATGCAGAGTGGTATGGTAATCTCTCATAAAGGAACAGCCACATCAGGATAGCCACATCCTCGAACAGTCTCTCTCTCTCAGTTTTCTCACACATGTATTCCCGTTTAATGGGTCACTTAACAATATCGACATTTCTCCTGACCCTGGAATTTGTTTCCAGCCTTATTACGTCAGGCAAAGTGTTAATGGCTTCTGTAGCCTTGCTTGACCCACAACCAGCTTGCTCCTCATAAGGTCGTATTGGTGGGACATGGCTCTTCCACCTCAGGCTCTATTGAGGTCGTTAAACTAAAATCAACCAAAGGATGGCTGAAACATCACTAGCTTTTCTCTTTCATGTCAGTGTGTGTGTGTGTTTTCTACTATTCATCTAAATGATGCTTTCTCTTATTATCTCTTTCTTTCCAGATTCTTTGTTTTCTGGTACCTCTTATTATTCTCCTTGTCTCCTTTTCTTATCTCCTGTACACTCGCCTGCTCCTTTATCCTTCGTGAACAGACTGCCGCTGGTCACATTATGAACAGATTAATAGCCTATGATAACAGCTATAAGAGGTGTGATGGTATTATATTGCCTGGGTTCCACTGGTCTGGTTTGCCTGTCTGAGGTAATGACCTCTGTAGGGGAGGGAGATGTAGTGATATAAAATATGGGGAATATTAACAATGTGAAGAGATCCTGTATGCAAAACACATTTTGCACATATATTGTATTATAGCCTTCATTCGGGGGTTTTGTGATACTATGAACAGCTTACATCCCAAAGTCCCAGTACTGCAGTTGTTTTGAGTTGTCTGACTCATCTCTAAAGTGGTTGCACACAAAGGTACTTTCTCCTGAACAAAGATGGTGTCTTATGGGGACTCAGGAGCAGCAACCTACAAAGCTAATCACCTGGATGCTTCATACTATAGGGCACTAAGCCATTTATATAACCTTTTCTTTCATTCTCTGTTCTTCCTTCCAAATCCTTCTTTCGTTGTCATCTCTCTCTTCTTTTTTTCATTGTGTGCAACAGATTCATTTCCCTTCCTAACGGGGTGCTCCAGATTCTGGAGGTGACCAAGGATGATGAGGGTGTCTACCGCTGTGTTGCATCCAATTCTGCAGGGAAGGACATCAGTCATGAAGCCAGACTCTCTGTCACCACAGGTAAGGCCTGTTGCAGTCCTTTCTAGTGTTTTAATAGACAGGCAGGTACCACCGAGAACTCCCTTCTTTCCATTCCTCTGAGTTTTTGCTTTAAATTCATTGGATATATTTACAGCTAACAAAATGACACTTTTTCACTTAAGGGGTTTTCATGTCTTGCGAATTTATAGCTGTAGTGAGTTTTAAAGCACATTTTGAATTGTTATATTAATTATGATTTTTTTTAATTTATTTTTTTCTGCTCAAACACTTATCAATTTGATGCATTTAAAGTCTTCAGATTATGCTTGTGTAAAATGGATATGCACATTGGGACATGATTGGCTTCTGTAACTGGCGTAAAGGCCCAGAAATCATAATGGTACATCACGCTGATGTCTCAAGGTGATCACAGAGAAACTTGTCACCTTCAGCAGATGAATTAGCAAACAGCCTTCAAGTTTCAAACTGCACCAACATCAATCTGTAAAGTGAAGGTCACACATCCAAGTGATGCACATTTCTATGGCAGCAGCTTTACTCTATGGAATGCATTACATGAAAGTACAGTGCATCTGCTGGTGTTGAAAATTCGTTTTAAAGTGGTCTTTTTACTCTTTTTATTTTAGTACTGTGGTCACTTCAGCTCTAGGAACACATGATACTATATATATATATATCTATATCTATATATCTATATATATATATATCTATATATCTATATATATATCTATATATATATATATATCTATATATATATATATATATATATATATATATATATATATATATATATATATATATATATATATATATATATATATACACTAAACCAATTAATGTCAGTGAATAGAGACTGCACATCATATAGCTCTGCATATCCATTCTTTACCAGATAGATTTCTAACCTATCCGAACCATGATCTACTTTTAAAATCGCCAATCTGCCAAGATATGTCAATCTGATTAGAGAGCCCTAACCAATTGATTGCATTGCAGATAGTCCTCCAAAATTAATGCCAACAAGCAATGTCATGGCCAGACGAGGCCTGTTACTTAGTTGTTTCATGAGAAATGAAGCAGTAATTCTAATACGAGGCCCAGAGAGATGTGTAAGTGAGGAATGCCATTGTAAGTTTGAAAAAACAAGATCAACCTATCAGAAAGATTCCAAAAACTTTTAGAGAGGCCGAATCAATGATCTGGTGATCTGGAGGAATGCAATGCCCAGTTCTGGTCTTTCAGACAAGAACTCAGTTTCACAATGAGTTGATGTGAAACTAGTTTACAAACGAGGTACAAACTACTGATTACACTCAAGAACATTATGGCCAGATTAGACTTTGCAAAGAAAGGCACGTAAAAGAGCCTGCACAAGTCTGGAAAACTACGGTTGGACTGAAAACCCCCCCCCCAAAAACTAAATTAATCTGTACCAGAATGATGGGAAAAGTATGCAGAAGAAAAGGAGCAGCCAATGATTTGAAGCATACCACAGCATCTGCCAAATATGTGGTAGCCAATGTTATATCATGGACAACCGGGTCATTAGTGTTTATTAATGATGTGACTGCTGAAAGAAGAAGTGGGATGGATTCTGAAGTGGACAGGGCTATACTCTGTGCTCAAATTAAGCCAAATAAAGCCAAACTGATAGAACAGCACTTCACAATGGATAATGACCCAAAGCATTATGCAAAAACAACTCAGGGGTTTCTTGAGGCACATAAATGAGATTCATCAATGGCCAAATCAGTTAAGTGATCTCAACCCAAGAGAGCATGCTTTTCAGTCATTAAATATGAAACCTTATGCAGAAAGACCCACAAATAAGCAGTAACTAAAGATGGCTGCAGTAAAACCCAAGCAGATCATCTCAAGTCAAGAAACACGGTATTTGGTGATGTCCATGGGTCGTAAATGTCAGCGCGTCATTGACTGGAAAAGCTTTTTATCTGCGTATTAAAAAAAAATCTTTTAGGTTTACACATAAGTTTGTTTGACCAAGCTATTTTGAGCCTCTGAAAATGGGATAATTGTTTAAAATTGTATAAAATGGCTGTAGTTCTGAAATAATTGAGGTCATTTTTTTTCTTTTTTTTTTGTCTCCACTCAGTGGCATGAGTGGCATGACACATTAGTGTTTTCTTTTGAAACATAGAGGCCAAACAAAAAAACTGTCTTTGTTCAACAAATTTTGGACCTATCACAATAGTAAATGCTTGTTCCCTAAGCTCTTGTTCTCTCAGTGGAATCGAAATATACTTCTCTATCTTACTTGAATCCCTGGTACTGAGAAGAGGCAACTACTCACTTGTAATCTGGACAGAACGAGGCAGTTTTAAGCCTGCTCATCCATCATTGTGAAACTGAGTTGATGATTTTCTTGGAAGATAAGGCGTATTCACACAAATATGTTAATTTCAAATTCAAGCCACATCTTCTAAGGTTGGAATATTTTTGCTCTTGAAGTAGATTCTAGAAACTTTTATTTATGCCAGGTGACCAGGGTGTTATTTTGCTGTGTAAGAATCTCTCTCTCAGCAGAATTACCCTGTTGGAAGGGTGATATTGTTTTTCAGGTAATTTGCTTTGAAATGGTAAATAATTGTTTTCAAACCAACTAGGCTGGATGCATAGTCAGTAAATTATTTCTCAGATTCAGTCAAAATGTTCTGAACTTGACTCTTCATATTCTGTATTTTGTCCGGATTTTAAAGCTATACAGGCAACAGCACTGCAGCCCACTTGACATCAATTGTAGCTTGCTTTCAGATTTGTTTACTGAGCTGATCATGCTGATTACATATTTATCCTCACCCTGCCACTCTAACTTGAACTCACTGAGTAGGTCAATGAGCTCTCTCAGGAACGCTATATTCGAAAGCTACTGGTACTTGCCTAGAAGAGCATATTACGCATGTGTTGAAAGATTATAGAATTCTTTGATTCATTGCCAAAAATTGACCTCTGCTCATCCATGTAACATGTACAGCGGCAGCCCTGTATGTCTCCTCCAAGTAACGTTCAAAATAACCGTCCCTCTCCAACACAATGTCTGGCTGTTGATTTACAGAATTTTAATCAAGAAAGTCTGGAGAAAAAAACCCACACTGTGATGTTTGTTGAAAAGAACAGCACTGCACTGGCACAGTCTAATCAGAAAGTGACTGAAAAGTTGTTCTAAATTGCCCTTCTTCAGTATTACCGTTGCTTTATATTTCATTAAGAAGATTTTCCTCCCAGTCTAAATAAAAATGCGCACACCTCTCAACTTCTTCAGTTTTGACACCAATGAGTGACAATCAGTCCAACCCTAGCAATACATGTGTAGCTCATACTTGTTTATAGCATATTCAAATGTGAAGATAAATGCTGTGTTTTATGATTCTTGAGTTTACTGATTTGGGAATCACATCAATTGTCTTTGTGTTGAAATGTAGCAAGAAAGCGCAGTAGAGAGTTGTTGTAACTACAACTATTCTTTCATTGTGATCAAACTATGCTCTTAATTGGACTACGCAGAATTATTCTGGGAAATATTTTTATCATATATGTAATGGGTAATTGATATAAGAATGTAAGTTATATAAATTATTCACAGGTTAGACAGCAAGTTAAGCGATGTTTACAGTGAGGTTAATGAGAGTTGAACTTTTTTTACTTTAATTACTGAAAATAATGAAGATAATCTTCAGAGCAAAATGGCTGTTCTGAGCTGATGTCTAAGGCTTGCGTGTTTAAGCTTTTGTGTATAATGTCAAGCACTTTAAGCTTATGTTGTGTATGAAATTGCATGCATTTGCCTTGCCTGACCTTCAGAATACATTTTTTCCAGCACATACAGAAAAAAGAAGCTTTCATGCTTTGATCGTTTGCAGACTATAATATACTTCTATATGGCTCCTGGCATTGTCTTGTCGTCTCCCAAGTGTCTGGCACTATGTTTTGTTCATAATGTAATTCGCTGATCAAGGCTCATTCTCCCTATTTGATAAAACATGTTGCAAGTTACTGAATAATTTATCCCAGGATAGAATGACAACAAACTTCAAGTTTTGAAATTTAGATTTAATTCTTCCAAATTTAAATCACTGCTTATCTGCTGGGAAAACTAGGTTTGTACGCTCCACAGCAAAAACTGTCACATAGCTACCCCACAATGTTTATTCTGTTCATCTGGAGGTAACATTTTTAGGGATAATTTTGAAAATTTGCTGTAGAAATGAATGAATGTTCACATTTAAACGACATAGATGCTACTTTCCTCCAGTGGACTTCTGTCACAGGAGGGACTACTTAAATCCTTATTGCAATTCATGAAATGAAACAGATGTCAGATCTAATACCATCACTTAAGTTTTTTTCACATCTCTGAATATTATATTTCAACACCCATAACTGAGCTTTTACAGCTTGATGTTGAGGTCATCAATTCACATATTTTATTCACATACTAAAGAGGATATAGGAGATCTGAAACATTTAGCTGCTTTAATTTATAGTTTCCTCTATTTTCTTTACAGTCTTTTATTTTTCACTGCACCCACACAAGCCTTAGATGAAGGCACACCATCCAGTGCAGTCCTTAGAAAAGCAATATGACCCACTTAAGCTTTAAGCATAACCAAGGCTTAACCTTCTATGTAGTCCTGATTGTTAATTTATAATGTGTTTGCAGAATGCCAGAGTGGAAAGGCCCACATAAGATGCACCATGATAAAATACACTGAAGCAATTTGTGTCTCTTCAACCCACAGACAATACACTTTGAATAATAATGTATACTTTATTGATCCCCGTGGGGAAATTACTACTCTACATTTGACCCATTCACTTTGTGAAGCAGTGGGCAGCCACCGGGGAGCAGCGTGTAGGGACGGTACCTTGCTCAGGGGGTACCTCAGGGAAGCCGTTCACTGGATTCGAACCCCCGACCTTCCGATCATGGGGGCAACCGCTCTACCTATTGAGCTATTCCTGCCCTATAGTATTAAGGTCTGTTAAGGTGAAGATGGGTACATCCTAGGTCTTTTTCTTTCTATAGTAAGTCTCTTTATCATGTACAAACCCAATTCCCAACAAGTTGGGGTGATGTGTAAAAACGTAAATAATGAAATGTTTTGCAAATCTTATCTTATTTTACAATATAACACAGAAAACACAATACATGCTTAAACTGAGAGTATGTACTAAAAATATTTTTTCCTTATCTCATTTTGAATTTGAAGGGAGAAACACATGTCAAAAATGTTCGCACAGGGCCATCTTTATTATTTAACCACATCCCTGGGAGCTGAGGAGACCAGTCACTTCTGGGAGAGGAATGTTGTCTGGTTTATTATTGTCTGATAACAGTCAAGGACTTTCCTGAAAGAGATGGACCATGTGTTGCTATAAAAACCACACCTTTCAGCACAGATGGTGCCTTTCCACATGTGCAAACTTCCAGTCCCTTTGGCAGTGATGCACATTCATGCCATCAGAACAGAGCGTTGATAACATCCTGGATTGTCACTCTCCTCTAGTTTAGAAAATGTGGGTTCAATGATTTCCATGACAGAATCGTGTCTGTTTCTAATGCAATGCCCCCTCAGGGCCCGAAGATCATGGGCAACCGGTATTCCTTCTTTGCCTTGTCTTAGATATTTCTTAATATTCTTTTTATGATGATATTATGTACTGTAAATGATAAGGCATAAGTCTTAAAAATTTCACCCTGAGAAACACAATTCTGAAATTGTTGAATTGAATGTCTGCCGTCTTTAGTTCTGGGAGAATTTTCCTCTCCCAAGATGCTCTTTTTACACCCAATTACGTTACCGTTCTTTTGCAAAGGAAATGAGCTCTTCAAATATATTTCATAAAGTAACAAAAATACCTCTGTTTAATCATTCAATATGTTTTTGTGCTTTGGGGAATTAGATGCGGATTTATGAGATTTGCGTTCCAACTTTTTCAAAAATTGGTTTGTAGAAATATCACTTCTGTTCTACGTTTAAACCTCTCCTCTCAGTCAAGCATGCGGCGTAGGCTTGATTTCTGGAGTACGCCTACAGTCTGTTAGTGAAGGCTCATGTTGCTAACAAATGTTAACAAATGCTTTAATTCAAACACATAACTGTCATGCACTTGTCAAACACTTTCCGGGCATATCTACATCCACCATTTTAATAAGCCTCGATCAAATGTTTCATTGCAAGCTGCATGAATTTCTCTGAATACAGCTTCAAACCTCTCTGCAGGTCAGCTTGAAGGCAGGGTAGGATTTAAATAAAATACAGAAACTATTTATTTCTAAATACTTTATAATGATTTTATTTGTATATATGCTAATATGACTGATGCAAAACTGCTGTGACAGCTACTTGATTTTAGAAGCATGTATTTGAATTGCTAACAGAACTGTGAATCTTGGCAGCAACCCTGAAGGGCGAGACCAGGATCAATGGGTTCAACACTGTCTAACCTGATATTTACTGGTCCAGACTGCCAAAGCTTACATTTCTTTCTCTGAGATAGGCTCCACCGATGCCCTGAACAGAGTTGTGATTGTGGCACCACCTCAGAATGCTACAGTTGTGCTTGGACATCCTGCCGTGATGGAGTGTATGGCTCAAGGCCAGCCGAAACCACTGGTGTCCTGGAGCAGACAAGGTAATGCTGGCAAATTATCTTACTCTTTTCCCTCTCTGCCTCTTAGCCTATTGTTTTTCTACTCTACTGCATCTGTCTTTCATTATCAGTGCCTCACTCGCTGTTTATCTGCCTTACACACGCAAACAACAAACATCGGCAAGTGAGGATCAGATTTGCAGTAACTGCAGGTGTAAAGTTGGCGTTCCACTGATATTTGCTGTCCCTTTTCAACTGCTTTATCCTGCATTGAGTCATGCTTTACATAAGGTGATTTGTCACATCAATTCATTCACACCTCCACAATTTGTCCACACCCACCCATACACACACACACACAGAATGTTAATGGGAAAAATCCTTCCACATGCTGTGACTCAGCAACACTTCAATTTACAAGGATCATTGTTAGAATTGATTCTTAGAAGACTAAATATGCTTTGGTCATTCTGGCTGTCATTTGCAACGTGGCCGTTGGAGCTTAAATAGTGACCATTTCTTTTTCACCTCATATTTTTTTTAGTTGGTGGCCATAAATCCTCTACAAAATGGCAGACAAAGTAAATAGGGGTCTATATAGTGAATAGGGAATGATTTCACACAGAGCCTAGGAGTGTGCCAATGCAGAGAGCTCAGTGAACCCAGACTGAAAAGTCACAGAGCCACCTGTTGGTCAGTTTTTGTGATTACAGGTCAAATCCCTTCACACTCAAAGCAATGTCTCTGTCTTTTGTGCTGTTTCTCAGGCAACTGAAAGCCTGAGAAATGAGCTCAGTTTTTCTCGAGGCCAGTGTCCTTTTTTCCTATCGGCACGATCTCCTTTGTTCTCACTTACTTGCTTCTTTGATCAGACGGAAAGCCCATGTCTACTGATGTGGTCGTCCTTGCAACGAATCTGGTGATTAGAGATACCAGGCGTCACCATGCTGGTGTCTATGTCTGCCGAGCCAACAAGCCCAGGACCAGAGAGTTTGTCATCGCTGCTGCTGAGCTTCAAGTACCTGGTAGGAGTTGTGTTATGTTCTATGTATGAGGATTAAACCTTTCCAATAGCTTTTTCATGGAGACACCTATGTCAAAAGGTTGGTTCTCAATTTGAGGGATTTCTAAAGGAGAACTGGCTTTAACATAGACTCATTAATCAGGAGGAGGAGAAAGAAAATAAGGAATCATACATAAACCACAGCTTCTTAAATATCATTGTGTTTCATAACTGACATCTAAATATACAAACCCTCTTATGGAGTTGGTCATCTAACTGCTAATGTTAATGCCCAAGAGCTTTTTTAAAAGATGGGCATACCTAGCTGGCGTCTGGTAAAATAGATAAATTAATATATTATTTTAAAGATATTCTTTGCTAGTTTTTAATAGCCTATCTATAAACTGACATCTGGATACAAATTCATATAGAATAGAGCATGAACAAGTTTTGTGGTACAGGAAGTTCTTCACTCTCTGGTTCCTGCTTTTAGTCCAATGATCAATCCTGTTTTTCAGGGTTTCATTGTATCCAGGTAAAAAGGTCTGCAACACAAGTTATTATTATTAATATTACTATTATGGGTAGTTGTAGTATAATGTTTTGTAAGATATGTAATTCACAATACGAGTAAAGGAGGCAACAAGACTGCTGCAGTGCATATTGGGAAGTGTAGGTTAAAACTTAAAGTTGTGATGTCTTCTTTTTTATGTTACTTTTAAAATAATTAAATCTTTTTTAAAGTGTCTATAATAAAATTGAAATATACACTTCTTGCAAATTTAAGGTGCCTACTGTTATTAATTTACTCAAAAAATTATTTTATTTATATGATTTTTTTTAAGGGGCCATATTAAAATCCCATTATCATGAAAAAAGAACTAGGTCCTTTAAATTTGTTCATGGTAAAGATCTGGTACTTTGGCTCTGTGAATATGGGCTCTCAAGACGGTAGCTCTAGGTAACACTGAATCATTGGGGTCCCCAAAACATTTCATGTCTTAACTCTGACAACCTCTAGAAACCAAAAATTTGCAGTTAGGGGACGTTATTTACAGCTTTCCATGTACAAGGCATATAAATGTAAACAATACAAAATTTGCAAATGGTTTCACAGATATTAAATACAGAATACAAAGAAACCCATTTTCATCAAACTGCAGGGTGCTTTTTCTCATGTATGACAGCATAATGTGTAATGTATATTTTATTGATCTCGTAGGAAATTAGTCCTCTGCATTTAACCCATTCACTCAGTGAAGCAGTGGGCAGCCACCAATCCAGCACCCGGGGAGCCGTGTGCAGAGACAATACCTCGGCCAAGTGTACCTCAGGGTAGCCAGTCGGTGGATTTGAACCCTCGACTAACCTCTAACTTTTTTAGAGAAAGCCTCTTAAAGAAACAAGGTTATAAAAATGCCCCAAACAAGCCTACCTACATCTGTTGAAATACTTTGAGAAAATTAATCACACTAGGGACCTAAAATGTTCCATAGTTCCTATTAAGAAGTGTATCTTTCAATTTTTTCAGGCATAGCTGAGGTGTTCAGGTGGGAGGCACTTCATGACCTCAAACTTTTGCTTCTAATTCTCCAGCGCCTCCAGTGATTCTTCAGCCCCCAGAGACAGTGTCCCTCTCCCGGGGAAACACAGCCAGGTTTTTGTGTAACAGCTCTGGAGAACCTCCTCCAATGTTGCACTGGTTGAAGAATGGCCAGCCTATAAAATCATTCAGACGAGTAAAGACCCAAAGCCCCGGAGTCCTACTAATTAACCAGCTGGCTCTGGAAGATGCAGGCTACTACCAGTGCATAGCAGAGAACTGGCTTGGCACAGCCTGTGCCACTGCCAGGCTGACGGTCATCGTGAGGGAAGGTCTACCCAGCCCTCCTCGCCACCTTTCTGCTACACCATACTCCAGCACAACTGCCCTGCTCAGCTGGGATAAACCTGAGTACAACTCAGATCAAATCATTGGCTACTCTGTGCACTGCCACGGCACTGCAGGTCTGTCTCTGTCATACATCTGTGTATGAGGCCACATGGCAAGCATGCCTACATTTGATTTGAACATTTTCATCTTTCAGGCTCTGATAACGGGGAATATGAATTTGCGATGAACAATGACACCACTGAATATCTCTTCAGAGAGCTTCTGCCCCATACTGCCTACACATTCTTTGTGGTGGCTTACTCTCCAATGGGTGCTAGCAGCCCATCCCTGCCTATCACTGTAGAGATGCTGGAGGACGGTGAGTAATCGCTCTGATATACAGATAAAATAGAGCTACAAAGGTAAAGTAAGAACAGCCTGAGTTGCGTCAATCACTCAAAGAAGATATATTACAATCTTGTCAACCTTGCAACTACTCAGGACATTTAAGAGCTCATGAGTCATTACTGTAAGTGGTATCACTGAAAAAGAAGTAGTATCCATGTGTAAACTCAATTGAGCATTTTCCTTTCAACTGTTATTTATAGTTCATTTCAAATTTTCACAATTTTTTTAGCATATCATTGCCACATAAATGCAGTACACCCAGCTAATCACTTTAAAAAAAATACTTTTTGTGATGCTTAACATTTGACAAAATATGAATCAGACAACTTGTGTTTTTCTTTTGTCCAGTAACCATGCACATCAATAGCTTAGGTTTCTAATATGTATCAGAAAACTCACTTTCTTCATTATTTCTTTCTCGAAGTGCCAAGTGCCCCTCCTCAGCTGTATTTAGCTAGCACTTCCCGGACAGACGTCAGGGTGAAGTGGCATCCGTTGTCTTCAGAGCAGAGTCGTGGAGTCGTTACTCGCTACCGCATTGAGTACAGCACTTTAGATCAGCGTAAGTGTCCTAACATAAGCTGCACAGAGAAAACAAGAAATACTAGCAGCCGACTCGTCGCACCAGTTGCCCAATAGCATTTGGTTAATGTTGTTACATTTGTGTTGCTTTATTGTTTACCACTTTCATGACTTTTTATATAATACTTTTTTCTTTCTTAATACTTTTCCACTGATTTATACATTAACACTTCTTTCAGTTGCATTGACTAAATTCTCAAATTACAGTGTAAGTTGCCAAAACAGACCTTTAGCACACCTATTATTCTTTGTAAGAATAAACAAAGCATATTATTATCTTATATTTTTTTGTGTCTAAGTCATCAAATGCATCAAAACAACTTAATAAAAAGAAAGGGGTAATGTTAATCAGTTTTATGAAGGCTTGATCACACATCCAACGGAACACAAAGGGAGCTTTTACATTCATACGGCTAACAGTTTGCCCATAGAAGAATATTATTTAATCATTAAATATCTGTATCAGTCTTAAAAATCCTATAATAGTCTTGCTCTATAACTATATATGGTCTGTATTATGTGTTTCCACAGCGGACTCTGTGTTTTCTGTGGAGGTTGGGGGGAATGAGACATATTTTACCCTGAGAGGGCTGCAACCCAGCCAGACCTACCGACTGAGAATAGCTGCTGGAACAGCCGTTGGCTTTGGGGTTCCCTCCGAGTGGGTTCAGCACAAGACGCCTCCCATTGATAGTGATGACAGCATGGGTAAGAAAGTCATTCAGGGCTGTCGAACTCCAGGCCTTGGGGGCCGCTGTCCTGCAGGTTTTAGATATCACCCTGTTCCAACACACCTGAATCAAATGATTAGTTCATTACCAGGCTTCTGGAGAACTTCAAGACATGTTGAGGAGGTAATTTAGCCATTTAAATCAGCTGTGATGGATCAAGGACACATATAAAACCTGCAGGACACCGGCCCTCTACACCTGTGCTTAGACAATATATCCAGATTGTTCTGGTACGAGATGCACTTGCTCCCTACCAGTACACGATGATAGGTTGACTTTCAGGGCAAACTGTCATGAAATCTTCATATTAACTGCCTTTAACACCATCTTCGTATATAATATAAGTTATAGTTAATGTGCTAGCTCACCTACCACTGTGTTAGATAACACTGAAGCTTTGCAAAGGAGGATGCCATTGAATATTTATATCCTGTCATACTGTCACAAGTACACGCCTCTCATCGCAGACAGATGCAAGCTTAATTCTGCACGTTTTGACATCATTGACAGGTTTGGTTTACCACAAAACAGTTCTTGCACTAAATAGCTCCCAATAAGGTTGTTTTGTATTTTTAGTTACCTGTTCATCATTTCTTGAAAGAGCCGAGGCTGCTGAATTTTTCAAGCTGAGCCATTTAATTCCATTATATTAGAGAAAGGACAGACATCTCTACAGAAAGTAGCTCCAAAACCAATTAAATCACACCTGTCTAGATCAATGATGGGCAATTAATTTTCCCATGGAGCTAAATAAGAAACTGGGACTGTTATGGAGAGCTGCACCAATAAGCCATCGACAGCAGTCCCAGATAGATAATACTAGCAGCCTGAAAAATGCATATATTATTGAAGTGAAATATCCCTTTATAAATGTCTCAAATGCACTGCTGTGCACACCCTTCACTCTCCTTTCTCCTAGTTTTGGAACTCACATAACTTCACACTATACTTTAGAAAGACACAGAATAGATGAACTGCCTACTATATTCATGGAATATTAGGTAGCAGCACTATAAGCGGTCTGATGGTTCATTTAAATAATACCTGTATCTGGAATTCATTCTTCTTTTTTTTTTCTTGTTTGTTTCTTTTCAAGTGATCTTTGCTCCTACTGAGCTGAAAGTTAGAGCCAGTATGAACACACTTAATGTGACATGGCAGACCTCACCCAATCACACGTTGGTCTCTGGTTACAAGCTGTCCTGCCGAGAAGTCGAGGCCGAAGAGACGGCCAATGGTGAAAGGACAACACAGACACACACCATCAGGCTCCGTAAGAAGGCTAGATATCATCTCCTGACTGGGCTGGGTAAGTTTTCGGAAGAGGCCTCTCCATATATAATAATGTTTGTTTTATAATCTTCACTTTATCTACAGTTCATTTGCTGAAGTGATGACCAGTTTGAAAATATTCTGGGGTGTTTTTTTTGTGTACACTGACCACATATCAAGGTTTTTAAGGATATGTGATTCAAGGCAGACAAAAGCTGTTTGGTTTTTTTTTTTTACCTCTGTCCTTGGAAGAGAAGGAAAATGAAAACATCAAATCCCTAAGAAACAAATTCAACATGTCTTTAAAAAGCATCATTCACATTAAAACATTTGGCTACAGGTACCACCACAAATGCCATTTGTTGTTAGCATCCTTAGAGATCTGTAATTGTACATAATAGTAATATCATTGCGTCTCCTTCTGTTCCTGTATATTTGCATCAGGCCCTGACCGACAGTTTGAGGTGAGGCTATGGGCATTCAATAAACAGGCAGAAGGAGCAGCCGCAGTGTGGAAGGGAAAGACAGAAAAGCCTCATGCACGTAAGCTTTCTTTTTGAATCTGTACATGTACAAATAAATGAATGAATGGTGCACCTTTATGTCTTCACCTCCATCACATCTGTGGTGTGACAAAAAGAGAAAACAAAAATTACATTTTCCAAGAATCAAAGAAAGTAACGCGCACTTCCATGTTAAAGCACCAACAACGCCTGGGCCACCACCTCCTTTGCCCCCAAGCAATATCCAAGCCACAGCCAACAGCTCCACTTCCATCTGGCTGCGATGGGAGAAACCGCGGTTCAACAACGTACGCATCATCAACTACACAGTGCGCTGCAGCCCAGCGGGAACCACCAACGCATCTCTGGTTTCCTATTACACCAGGTCAGAACGCCAGGCTACACATGGGAAATTGAATGATGTTTGCCGTATGTAAGAGATATTGCACCCGAATGACACAAATCCTGATAAAGTCCCTTTCACAAAGCCTATTTAAAAGTTGTTTTAGAAACTATAATAAGAATTCCAATACTCAGATAAACATCTTTAGAAATAATGTATTACCTGAAGAGATGTAATATTGTTAGAATGAAATAGGCCCTAAGAATGACAGATTCCTGTGTTTTTTGTGTACACTCTTGGTATTTGAACTGATTAAACCTCTCCCTTTGAGACCTGCTTTTAGGAAACCTTTTTGCTCGCTTTCTTCTCTAAGAGCAGCTTGGCTTCATTTCTTAAAAGAAATGGTTTTATATTCACTAGCGAACAGTGCATTTTCATTACCAGTCTTCAGAGTAAATCAAATGTCATATTAAAAAATAATATTTTCCTTAATTTCATGCCCGATATGTACTCACTGGCTACTTGAATAGATGCATGTTTCCAGTCAGACCTCCCCCCCCGTTTGCCTTCACGACTGCATTAATTCTTCGTGGCGTATATTCAACAAGTTCTTTGGAATATTCCTACAAATTTTGTCTATATTGACATGATAGCAGCACGCCATTGCTTCAGATTCGTCAGCTGCACATGTGTGATGTGAATCTCTCATTCCATCACATATCAAAGCTTCTCTGTGTGTAACTGTGAAGGCTATTTTTGAGTACAGTGAACGCATGTTCAAGAAAGCAGTTTGAAATGATTTGAGCTTTGTGGCATGGCACATTATCCTGCTGGAGGTAGCCGTCAAAAGATCTTTTTCTTGACTTCAGATTCTGACCCTACCATCTTCTGTTGCAGCAGAAATAAAAACTCATCACACCAGACAACAGTTTTCCAGTTTTCTTTTGTCCAATTTTGGCGAGACTGTGCAAACTGTAGCCTCGGTTTTCTGTTCTTAGGCAGGAATGACACCTAGTGTGGTCTTCAGCTGTTGGAGCCCATCAGCTCAAAACAGTCCCAGACATTCTCATCAGACCTCTGGCATCAGCAAGGCATTTTCACACAAAAACTGGCACTCGATGGATATTTTGTCCTTTTAATTCCATTCTGTTATCCCCGGAGATGGCAGTTTCTGAAACACTCAGACCAGCCCTGTAGCACCATGCCACATTTAAAGTCACTTAAATTTCTTCTCCCTTCTGATGCTCAGTTTGAACTTAAGGAGACTGACCACGCCATGCAACTGAGCTACAACCATACAACTAGCTGACTAGACATTTGCATTAACTAGCATGTGAAAAGGAAAAGGTGTACTTACTAAGTGGCCAGTCAGTGCAGTAAATAACTGATGAAGATGAAATAGGTTGTAGCAGAATATTTAAATAACCCAGCAAAATTTAATTTAAGGCCGTACATGTGTGTTTTTCTATGTTATTTCGACATAACCTATAGTACTACGCATTCAAGACTGTTACCTTTGTATGTTCCAGCTCTGCACAAGAGATTTTGCTTGGAGCACTGAAACCCTTCACTCGCTACGAGCTGGCGGTGCAGTCTAACGGAGCGAATGTGGTAGGACCCTTTAGCGGCACTGTGGAAGAGTCCACTCTCGCTGACCGTAAGTTTTCAGCCTCAACCTAGATAATTCAGAGTTTTCTGTATGCTTTTGATAAAAAAAACAAACCCTAAGCCCCAAATCTACCGTAGATAGTGCTTGACACTTATTTGGTTGGGGAACTCAGATTAAGTATGCACTTTGAGTGAATACTTCAACCGTCAGGTCTTCATTCATGTACGTGAAGCAGAGAAATGAAAACGCCTTTCTTTCATATTGTTTGTAGTCAACTTGAGTAATTCACTTAACCTTAACATCTCATGAAGTGCTACTCTGAGCCAAAAAAGAAAAATTAGAGTTATAAAGTCTGTCTACTCTTTAACAGTTAGCAGATGAAGTTCACCCTCTTTCTTATCTAAGGTTTTACATACAAGAGCAGATTTTTTTTTTTTTTTTTAAATCTAGCCATTTAAAATGATTTAAACACAACCTCAGATGAACAACACATAGCATGCTACATTATGTCAACCAAAATGTATGATGAACTAAGTACACTCCATGAATTAGTACTGTTTAAAACCACTTTTAGCAACAATAATGGAAGTAACTTGAAGTAATCAGTCTCTCACGTTGTTGTGGAGGAATTTTGGCCCACTCTTCTTGACACTGTTGCTTCAGTTCTGTAAGGTTCGTGAGCATACATTTATGCACGGCTTAAGGTCTTGCCAAACCGTTTTAAACAGATTGAGGTCATGACTTTAACAGAAACTTACTCCACCTTCATTTTAAAAGCAATCCTGTTTTAGATTTGCAGATCGACTTGTGATGTCTCGTTTCAGCCAAGCTTTAGCTGGCAGATGGCCTAACCTTCGACTCTAGCAAACTTTTGTCCAGATATGCTCGGTTTGGTGTTCTATAAATACAGTGGTGTGCATTATTTGCTGTGCATACACAGAAATCTGTCCATATATATATTTATTCATTTCTTTTTTACCCCTTTTGGTCATTATTTACTGGTTGCGACAGCACCACAAGTCAACAAATGTTCAGAATTACCGTTAAATAATAAAAAAAAATAATCAAATTGCATCAAAAGAAAACAAAACACTGCAAACCTGCAAGATTTAACCTTTTCTTTTGAACATATTCCAAAAGGCACTGTCGCAGTGGGAAACTACCAAAGCCGCTGCTTTTATGCTTACACTTGCTGATTGATCATCACTGGCAGCCAGGTGCTGCTAATCAAGTGCATTTGATTAGCAGCAAGGGTGCACCTAATTCTTCACACACTGCTTCTGCTAGCAAACCTATACAAACAAACATACCCTACGATCATTATTGTTATATTGTGCTATACTATTATATATTATGACATTCCATTTAGTGTTTAATTGAACCATCAAATGTACAAATATATACGATTGTAGGATTTGTTTAAAATATTTGTATATGGCATGTCCTAAGGAAGGCTTATGCAAATTTTCATTGAGATTGATCCACTCATTTTGGAAGAGATAGGTGTAGCCTGGAAAACGATTAACGGCACAGGACACAATTACTGGAGTTCTTAATGTGCAGTTTTTTATTGTCACCGAAGACTGAATAAACCAAAATGTCCTTTGACCACCACTTTTGTCAAAAGGTGGTTTTCCGGACTTGTAATGGGCTTTGACAGCATACCAGATAACGTGGCAAAGTAACAGACTAAATGATAAATAAAAAATGCACCAGAACAATACCAGAAATAAATGAAATGAAATAAAATACTAAATAGGGCAGCGGCCTCTGACTGTTCAGAACACAATAGAAAGAGCTCAATCACACAAGGCTCCTTTACAAAGTATGAAAGTGTTACATACATTTTCTATAAACACTTACATTCCGCAGCAATCTCAGCTCACTTGGGATATTGGAAAACACCGACGATCTTGCAACCCATCCCTTACATGCAGAAAATGTCCACTCGCGCCGCACATACAGGTCCTTTGCAATACACTTATACCAATGTGTCTCAACAAGTTATGTGCATATTTAATGATTCCTTACCAACAATTTAACTTCTTTACCAAAAATTCGGTTCCACATCCACACGTAACAAGAAGTCCCAAGATGCACTTCTTGCTAAGATTTTTTTTGGGAAAACAGCAGTAAACCCTTGAGCACCGCGCCCCCTGGTGACCACAATATGCAACTACACAAACCCATAAAATGAACAGCTCCAAATGCATACAACCTGCAGATAACAAAAAGAAACAAGTACACGCAATAAAATCAAATTACTCAAAAACATTGTTGTCTTAACATACATGGAAACAAAGAGCTTACTTACAGAAAACACATTTTAAGACTGCCTTTTGAACCTAAAAAGGACATTTGGTTTACTGAAGTGGAAATTATTAATATAAATTTACCACTCGGCTACATAGGGAACACACAAACGTGACAGTGAAATGCTGCGATCTTAATAGCATAATGATGATATTGCCTTGGTGTAATACGTTACATGTTGTGGTTCATCGTTCAGGTCATAATTAAATAATTTTAGAACCTACTAAGGACCAGGTGATTTTTTTTACTGTGCCCTGATAAACAAAACCACAGAATTGAAAAAGAGTGTACTTTTTCATATGACTGTAACATCGCACCCCTTTATAAAAGTTGAACTTTTTGTTGGATTAACTGTACTTGTGCTTATTATGCCAGTTTTGTTAAAATATGTCAGTGTTAATCTCCATCTAGCAAGGTAATTGTTCATCAACAGTTCATCCTCAGATGGTGCAGCTTATGGGTATGAAGGTGTGCTAAAGTGTGTTTGTGGACTCAAGTGAGTGTGTGCTCATCAGCATCTTGGCTGGCTGGTGGTTTGCAAACATAGAAATAAGCAGTTGGTGATAACGACTGACAACGAGCTCTAATTAAACACCAAAGTGTAATAGTAGCTCTCACTCTGGCCCGCAACTTCTCTCCCAAATGTGAATGATTAGTGCTGAGTGGGCCACTCTTAATAATATCATTGCCACCAGTAACCCCATCATGCTCTCCACTACTGCATGTAATCACCTGGGCCACTTGTCCATTCTCCTATTGTCCTGCACGTCTCCTCGCTCCAGTACCCAGGTGGTGGGGACATGAGGACACAGATGGTTGTCACACAAATATCAAATCCCCCACAAAGACAATATGCATTCTCCAGCTGTGAGGCCTCATTTCTGGGTTCTAATTACTGACCTCACCCTCCCTCCCCCTTCAGGGCCCTCCACACCTCCCCAAGAGCTGCAGCTGACTACGCTGGACTCCTCGTCTGTGCTGGTGCGCTGGCACCCTCCACTGGAGCCTAATGGTATCATCATCAACTACTGGATTTTGTACAGTGGCAACCTCAGTGAGCCAGAGAATTTATGGAAGAACGTCTCCCAGGATGGTGGGTGGATTTTTTTTTTGAACGACATATAAACAACATAAAATGTATATTTGATTTTTATATTTACATTAATATTTGCTCTCAATGATACACTTTGATGTGCTTCCTACAGGAAGCATTACCAGTGTAGAGATCCAGGGACTGACCAGTGGCATTCGATATTTTTTTAAAGTGGGGGCATCTACTGAGGTGGGGCCAGGGCCTTACTCACCTATAAAGGAAGTTCACACTCCCCATCAAGGTATGTGTCAAGCAGAGTTTATATGGGTTATATAAAACAGAACTGTAGATTTGCACACCATTAAAATGCATTATCTTCATTGCACTGTTACTGTGAAAGATTTAATGGGGTTTTATATAGTTTTGTGGGAAAGCAGAAGTTCTGAATATTGATTTTTTTTTTTTTTTACATAACTGAAGTGTCAGTGTTAGAAGTGAGCAAGGATTTAAAATGCTTAATTAGAAAGTGACCACGCAGGCATTTTCGTGGGTGTTTTTCATTGTCATTTCCTCTGTTTTGTTTTCTAATCTTTCTCACTGTGTTACAAGCACACATACACTCTTAATGATAGTCACACACTTACTGTATATGCAGATAGTCCTTCTAATGAAAGTACGTAATTTGTCTCAGCTGGCAAAGAAAGACCAGCTTTCCAAAAGCTTGTTATTTCTCTTCTCCTATTCTGCATCTTCAATGTATTAAAATGTGAATATCAAAGGGTGTCTTTATCAGCGACCCCAGGGTTAATTTTCAAAACTGCTTTGTGTACATAACAGAGTTAGCCGTGAAAAGTACTTTCTTTACTCTCATGTCAATTTGTGATTAGCCTTGCAGTCTCACTACATACTTTTTAATTCCACCAGTCAGCGTTTTAGCTTTCGTAATTATTAAATGCCCTGCTTTTCTTTAAACACAGAGCCATTAACTTCCCCAAGAACTATTAAGCATTAAAGCACTTTAGGAGTTATGTTGAGGACATGCTATCTAGAAACCAATATTTTTTGCAGTGCAAGAAGCAGCAAAATGCTGTTTTGCTTTGTTTTTTCTTTTCAGGCAAATGTCCTAATAAAAAAGGTAGAGTAACAGTTTTATTTTGTTCATATGGGCTTTAATAGTGTTTGCAGATAGCAGTGGAGGTGGGACTGAGGTAGCTAGTCGGCTGGTAAAGAGAGCTACTGCCATCTGTTTTCTCTACTCTTCTAATCTAAACTGCCAAAAACGCCCAGCATAAATTCATTTTAATGAAGGTTTGCTCTTAAATGTTACCCATCTCTTTGCTGCTATAAGCTAGACTTACCTGAAGAAATCAGCGCATTTTAGCAGCCCTTTTACAACAGACCTGCACCAAGTTTTATAAATAATAGTATTTTTAAGAGGGGCTTTTTTGTACAATTTATGAATCTCAAGTAGCAGATCAAATATCAAAATCTGTAAGGTATAGTCAGTATATCTGGAAGGGCAACAAGACCTGTTGGTTACACTAATAGATTTTTTCTTTTTCCATGTTATCTCAATTTTTAACAGAGCTGGACATCCATGCAGTTACAGGCATTATAGTGGGTGTGTGCCTAGGACTGATATGCATCCTCCTCTGCATGTGTTTCAGCTTTCGTAACAGCAAATCCAGGTATGATTACTCTAGAGTATCAGCACTCATACAGTGGCTGTGAATGTCTTACTTGTTTTACTTCTTACAAGCAGTGCTTATGATCAAAAGGACACGTAAAACAGAATGTGTCTGTGTGTTAATGTTTGGTCTAAATAGGGAGATACCTGGGGCTCTGGACTCTACAGCTGTGACACCTCAGTATAAGAGAGGAAGCGGTCCCATTCCCTCCAACATACCAGAGTGCAGCAACAGCTATGAGTTGGAGACATTGATGCCGGCAGGTAGCCAAGAGTCTGGTCAGCTGCCAGTAGAGGCCCCAGAAGAGCAGAGTCTGATGGCAAGTGCTAATCCATTGAATGGGGCAGATGCCCCTGCACCTGAATCTTCAAGGGGAAAGTTTATTTTCAGATGGGCCTTGGATATTTTGTGTGTGTGTGTGGACAGGTATTAACATCTTCGTGGGGACCAAAAATTGGAAGTTTACTATTCTCGTGGGGACCGACAGCCCTTGTGGGGACCAAAATCCCGGTCCCCACGAGTTTGAAGGCATTTTTTGAGACTCAAAATGTGGTTTTAGTGTCAGGGTTACTATTAGGTTATGGTTAGGTGAAGGGTAAGGGTCATGGTTAGGCATTCATTTTTGATGGCTAGGGTTAGGGTAAGGGGCTAAGGAAAGCATTATGTCAATGAGATGTCCCCACAAGTTATGAAAAAACGTGTGTGTGTGTGTTGAGGGAAAATAGTAATTCTGGTGCTTGTTGTTCATTTTACAGGCTGCCTGGAACGGCTCTGTAAGCCATAACTGGGCCAACAGAATCACAAGATACAAAGACACCATAATAGAAGATTCTCCAACACTCGTGAATGGAGCTCTCAACATGCTAATCACTGATAATGGCATGGTAATTTATAGAACAAAATACGACTTACAATGTCTCTATTAGCCATCAACCATTCCGTCAAACACAGCCGCACATCACATATTGCTAAAGCTTTCACGCATACAGTGTAATATGTTACTGTCACCGTTTCACCCAATTAAACTTAAAATTTTATCAATGAAATTAAATCAACGAATAATACCTTTCAGAATGAGGTTAACAAAATTTGTGACTGGTGATCAACTTTACCACCTGAAATGATTATTTTCACTGCTATTATTTTCACAGAAAGGCTAATTAAGCTAAATCTAGCAGCGGAAATTGACTTCTTAATGCATCCAGTTAGATATTGTTTTAAAAGAAGTCCCAAGTTGCACATCAGCAGTTAAAGGGTAGCATACTAACCTCGTTGTGCTATTAAAAAAAAAAAAAAGCATATTTTTTTGCATTTAACCTCAGCACTAGTTAATTCCTACGTTAGTAATATGTTCTTTAAATGTAGTTAGTTAACTACTTGGTTTTCAACTGACGAAACTAGTTAGCTGTAGTTAGCTGGGTATGCTAAGAAAAGTAACGTCTTATATTAGCACAGGCATTTAGAATAAATGAACAAATAAGGAAGTGTCAGAGAATTCAGTTGCTCGGGTAGATAAACTAATAAAAAAAAGTCTCGTGTAACAGTGACACTGTTTCATTGCAGGAAGAAGATAATGTGAGTACATCCATGTGCAGTAACCAGGTTGAGGCAGAAGTCATTGTTCACTCTGAGCTTTTGGACACAGGGAGGGAGAAAGAAGAGGAGGGCTATGAAAACACGGATTCCAACACCACCAGGGGACCCTCATTATCAGAGGAAACGTATTCCCCTTTGAGCCAGCTGAGTCCGCACGAAGAAGAGAAACCTCTAGAAAAACTGTCACTATCCCAAAGCTCCTCGAATCTTCCCTCAGTAAAGCTGGTGGCTACTTACAATGGGGAGATCGAAGATACAGGGCACCAGCTGACTGCAGACACAGCACCACATCAGGAAATGGGTCTAAGCAATGGCTTCCATTCTCCTAAGATTGTGCTGAGGTCAGAGCATTTGGAAAATGGGGACTCTAGACACTGTCCATCTGCAGCAGGGAAAGCCATCTCTCCTGGCCTGTCCCCTTCCCCCTTTGTCAGCACCGGACTTGTCCACTCTACCTCAGCAGCACACAGTTATCTATGCCCATAGCCTCTGCATGCAGGGCATCAACCCCATATGGATTTTCTTTTATGTACCCAGGAAAAAAAAAAACAGGTTTATTTTTATGCACCTCATTATTAGATTTCTTTCTCTTCCTTGCAAAGTTTTATAGGTACTTTAAATCCATTGTTTCATACTTGTGTATATAGAGTAAACATATACAGTATATTTTTAGTGGTAGAGTACTGTGTATGGGTATGCATTCTCTATCATTGCAACCACAGTTTCCTCTGGGTCTTTCCTATCCTTAGGAAGGAAAACGATTTAACCAAGCAGATGGACATGAATTGGAAGAGGCATTTCTCACTGTGTCGTAAATGGCTCTGTTCCACTCAGGAATGAGAAAAGGCCAGAAATTTTCCATGAGTGAGTGCTTGGACAGGTTATCGTCACTGATGAATGGATTGGAAGCGCAGGGTCTCCCTGGGTTTGGTAGTGTGGATGCTACTTCAGTGTGGCACTTAGGAATAAGCCTTAAAGAGTATCTTCACACTCTGCAAGTGCAGAACACCTGTGCCTCTCTCCAGCCACCTGCTGTCTCAGGGTCCAAAGCCACACAAAGACACAGAAAGCTAAAAACCCAGCTAATTCTGCGATATTTCATATAAAATTCAAACATTTAGATACATTTCATGACTGGAGTGTGGGGGTTTCAGGTGCCTAATTATTCTAGGTGCATTTATAACCTCTGTATATTTCTAAATATTTCATTGAGTCCATTCCAAAAAATGTCAATTGGAAACATATGAAGTATACAGATGTGGAACATGTGAAGTATTCTATTCCAAAATGCCATATATCCCAGTGGTGTGATTTTGTAATCCAGGGACAATTGAAAACTAAAACATGTTTTCTTTCGTATTTAGATGTTTATTTTGGTATTGGTTTGTGTTGATAGGAGTACTAGAGGAGATGTTAAACTGTACATCTGTAGACCACTCTCCTTTCATTAGCTCCTAAATAGGGATGCACCATTGTCCCTACTGTTGTCAAGATACTGTGCCATTGTGTCAAGATACTTTTTTTAATCTGTAAACTTATTTTTAATATGAAATACTTGCCATAATTCAAAGTATATAGTGTATTTGACTTGATTCTGCCTGACTCTAGCTTCATAAAAATGTCCACAACTCTTTGTATTCATTTTGAAAGACTTCAACAAGATCAGCTAGAAAAGAAAGAAAAAATATACAGTGCTTAACAAATTTATTAGCCAGCCAAAAGTATGGTTTATGCCATCGATGAACCACACTGACAGTACTGATAACTACCCAAATCATTTTTTTTATTCTGTGACGGTTAACTTATCAGTATGTATCTGTAACCGAAGTCATATTTCTAATGTTAAATTATGAATATGGTTGTTAACTATGAATTTTCAAATTTAGAATTATACAAAAAAAAAAGCTTAAAAATTGTAAAGCAGTTTATAATTCTTAGGATGTCAAATTACAGTTATCTAGCTGCCTTCATAAAGACAAAAATATAGATGTAGTGGTTGAATGGTTTGCTTTAATTTCTGGTTTCTCAGAGAGGTTCAGTGTGCTCGTCGAAATTTGGGTATAAAAATACAAATTCAGTTTGTTATTTTCCTAATAAATAAATATATCTATTTAGTTTTCAACATGTATTTAACATACTTCTAAAATATATCTGTTTTCTTGTTTTTATGACAGATCTTCTAATAAATTTGTTTAGCACTATATGTGATCCATTTTTTAATGTTTTTTTTTTATCTTTGAAATTGTTCCTTATATATTGAAACAGTCCTTTTCAAAATGAAAACTTTCATATTACGAGCAGTGATTCAGCGTCGGTTCAAGGAGTGTAGAGAGACTGGTGCATCCCTGCTTCTTATCAACAGCACTACCTCATTTATTTTCAGGACGGTTTCCAGTGTGATTTAAGTAGTTTTATGTAACTAGCACCTTTTAAGATCTTATTCTTAACTTGTCTGATTTTATAGCATTTCATATTTGAAGGAATAATCATCCTGCAGTGACTGTATGTGTTATGTCAAACTGGAAATTATGTCTCTTTAGTGCATTGCAGCATACTCTCCGATTTCTCCAAGATTGTGTCTGTCAGTGCAAAGTTACTCTTTCCTGCAACATTGCTCTACTGAAAAAAATACATAGCCTATGGCTTTGCAGTTTCAGAGTTATACTTCCAGTAGTAGTAGCACCAACTATAGGAAAGCTCCAACAGTTTCTGTAATCTGGTCATTGTGCCAATTGTAGGTAATGAGTGTTACAAAAATAGGCAATTGTTAGAGTTTTTGTTGGGTTCTAATGATAAACAAAATGTGGGAACATGATTTTTTTTTTAATTCAAGTTGCCTTAAATATAAGGTAAATTGTGAAGATACTTGAATCAGGCTATCATTTTTTTTTTTTTGCTTGCCAGCTTCAGGTCACTAATGTATAATAAGGCTACGTTCACACTGCAGGTCTTAATGCTCAATTCCGATTTTTTGATCAAATCTGATTTTTTCTGTGTGGTTGTTCACACTATAAATAAAATGTGACAGCAAACGCGCCCTAGTGTGAACGCTCACAGCCCTCAAAGCGACCGGCATGCGCAAAAGAAGACGTTACACACAACGCGCTCTGTTTACGGAAGTAAAAATGGCGAACACAGGCCGGTTACAATGCGACCTTTCAAGTTTAGCTTGAATAGAATTGTCTCCCCATGTGCTAATCAAGTCCAAAACCTCAGTTTCTGTCCACTGACTCACTCCGTCTCCAGTTTTCGCTGCCATGCTTTCTCGTTTGTCTTCTCCGGCGCTGATAATTTGCGTTTGTCTTGTGTCAGTGACGTAAAAGACGAATTTAATGCGACATGACCGTTCAAACAGCAGTCGCTTTCTAAAACATTGGATATGTATC
>VUQR01012780.1:17150-28534 GCA_015108515.1 Hemichromis elongatus | reverse complement strand
AAAAAAAAAACACCAAATAAAAAAAAAAAAAAAAAAAAAAAAAAAAAAAAAAAGTAAAAAAAAAAAAAAAAAAAAGGTAGAAGAAGATTAGATGCCTAGTAGCAGCAAACCAAATTACTTCATAGTGGCAGAGTTGAATGTTAATAGCAGCAGGCATTGAGTGTTGAACTTTGAAATATGTACAGACAACAGAGTTTGCATGTGTGTATTCACATGTGTACAATCATTGCTGTCATACACTTACTGCTGTTGACTCTGACAGCAGCTGGAAGGAAAGACCTCTCCTTGGCACGCCGTGGGTGCAGCAACCTGTCACTGAAGGATGCGCTCAGTGCTGTCAGAGCGACCTGCATGAGGTTGGAGGTGTTCTGTAGAAGGGATGACAGCTTAACCACCATTCTCCTGTCGTGCACTACCTCTACCGGGTCACCGGGTCCCAAAACAGAGCTGGCTTTCATGATCAGCCAGATTCCACCATAGAGTCATAGAAGGACTTCAGGAGCTCCCCCTGCACTCTAAAAGACCTAAGTCTCTATAGCAGTTACAGCTTGCTCTGTCCTTTCCTAGATTGTATTTCTGTTGTTGGTCCAGTCCTATTTAGTGGTGAGGTGAACACCCACCTATGAGTCCATCATCTCGATCTCCACGGAGTTTAGGAGGGAGAAACAGGGATGAAAAGGGTTAAGTATGCCAGTTTACACATGAACTAAACTGTGGCAATGGGTCTTATGAAGTGATGAATCCAAACTGGAATTTTTTTATTTAAATTTTGTCAACATGTACAGAAGAGGTCAGGAAAGAAACACAACAATGAGTGTCTACAGCCATGTAAAAGAATAAAAGGTGGTCATAGCAAATATTCAAGATTCAAGATTTTTATTTGCCATTTGCACACAGGTCCATGTACATTGGAATTCTTGTGCAGAGCTTTCCAAGTCAAGTCACACTTTACAATACAACAATATAGGACAGTAAAAAGCAGAGGATAAAGATAAAGTCCAGGTTCATATTTTCTATTTACAAGTAAAAAAAAAAGCGATAAAAAAAAAAATGTATATGTAAAATGTTCACTACGTCTTATTGCACTCATAGTGTCGCGCCTTTTTCACAGCATTGCACAGATCTGTTTCACAGGTCTATTGTGAATGTATTGCACATGGTCAGTGAACCGATCAAACATTAAAGTGAGGTCGAGTAGTGCATATTGTTATAGTTCGTTTGCCATCAGTCTGACTGTGGCGTTTCAGTGCTGTGTGCGTGTTTCAGTGTTTGTTTTTTGCCATCAGTCTGACGGTAGCTGGGAAGAAGCCATATATTCACTTTCAAGCTTGAATTGTAAGAACTCTGTTTTTGCCTTGTATACTTTAATTCTTTGTATGTTTGTACATGATTAAATAAATCACTGTACCTATTTTCCTGGTGAAAGTCTAAGAAATAAGAGGTGGCTCAAGAGTTTTGCACAGTACTGTACCTGAGCTTTTTTTCTTTTAATGTCTGAAAGTTTAATATGTATTTCCAGATTTAGTCGACTAAAACAATGATCCAGCTGAATTTTAATTCAAACTCTGTATATGATAGCATTCTTTCAAGACGCTGGTGGCTAAAATAAAAGGCACACAAGCTTGAGTTTATGTTCGCTTTAGTTTGGCCCACCTTTGATTGTGCATCACTTTCAGTTTGTTTTGCAGTATGGAAGAATCGTCACATGCGCACCGTGACCAACTATTTCATAGTGAATCTTTCTCTGGCCGATGTGCTGGTCACCATCATCTGCCTGCCTGCGAGTCTTGTGGTAGACATCACAGAGACGTGGTTCTTTGGAAACACTCTGTGCAAAATTGTCCCTTATCTGCAGGTAAGAGTTGAACCATGACATCTGCTTTTCAAACAGGATATTAGAATCTTTGACTTTTTCATAAACAATTCACAAGGTCCATGAACGCAAGCAAGACCCGTATTTCTATTATTCTTCCATTTTTCTTTATGGTATTCATGAGGGTAAAAAAACTCTTTTTCATATCCCCTCAGGATGTGCACCGAGTGAGACCTTTGATGTTACTCTAAAGCGATTTAATGCCTCAGGCAACACTGCTTTAGCACCACTCTGGCAATATGTATGCAAAAAAGACAGTGTTATTAGATATTGTTGATCACAATGATATGTATTGAGAGCATGAACTAAAGTCCTACACTACCCTGCACAGATTACATATGCCATACTCCTAATAGACTGTGTTATATTATATTGTTTATCCACATGTACAAATACAGCAAAGTGAATTTTAGCCTCATGGTGGCATGACTTGGACAACTCGTTCTGCAGGGATGCAGCTATAAAGCAAAGGAATTCTAACATGATGTGAGTTCATGTGTGTCAGATGCTAGCTTAGCAAACATACTGCACCTCATGGCATTTAATTAGCAATCTCTTTGAAGGTCTTTAGAGTGACATTCACTCTATTTGCGTTGAGCTTTGTATCATAAACTGCTGCTGCAGTATTTGCTTAAGAACCATCTCCCGCTGCTTTTTAAAAAAAAAATCCAGGAGCATCTACTCTAATTCCCTTTTGGTGATTCATTTTATGTAACATTTTGGTACGATTCCTATTCTGCTGTTCTACATTGTATGCTGGGGGTCTATAAAAACCTTGAATAGGTTCACAGCAGGGTGCAACAGAAGCCAAACGCAGCACATTGTGTAATTTTTTGAAAAGGGGTCCATATTTCAACTTGCAGCTGGTATCCGGATTAAACTCATCCATGATCTCCCAGCATAATGTGCAAGCAAGTGAAAAATGATCATTGCAATTTACAATGAGCAGTGTGGTGGAAATAATGCTGTTCTGCCTTAAATGCAGCGGTCTTTTGTTTGTTAACGTCATTTTAACATATACATTTCAAAGAAATTTAAATGTCACAGACGGTTCCTGTTGTCTTACAGACAATCATTCACTTCCCTCAAGGTTTCTCTCACTGCTTTCAGTGTTTACATATTTTTCATATTCAGCATACTAAACCTGTAACCATCCAGGATTCATCCAAACTCAATAAACCTGTCAATGAACAATTGACTTTCTGTCAGTTGAAAGACAATGAGGATGTGCCCTGTTCTGCCTTAGGTGCAATCTTTCCTTTCTTTTTTAAGACAGTTTAAATGAACATTTTGAATTAGGCAGCAGCAGTGATTTTAGTGTGCCTGGCATCATAAGCTAACCCTTTAGAAAAACAAGGAACCTCTGCCTTTAATTTCCAAGAAAGATTGACCACCCACTGCTTTTAAACCTGCACGTGAAATTTGTGCAGCTGCTCTGAAGTGAACAAACTCATCTGCAACACAGAGATAAGAGCTTCTCCAGCATAGGAGGTGTCCCTTGCATCAGTGTTTGCCAATCTATGATTCAGACCTACAAATACATGTTCTGAAATTATTTTCCTCATTTGCATTTAGTATTGTCTGTAATAACTGCAAACTGCATCAGTATTAAATGGTGAATGTCTTGGGTATCTAGTTAAAGGTTTTTTTTAATCCTTTGCAGACGATCTCCGTTTCTGTATCAGTCCTAACGCTGAGCTGCATCGCCCAGGACCGCTGGTATGCGATCTGTCACCCACTTATGTTCAAGAGTACAGCCAAGAGGGCACGCAAGAGTATTGTTGTCATCTGGGTTGTGTCGTGCATCATCATGATCCCCCAGGCCATCGTGATGGAGTGTAGCAGCCTGCTGCCTGAACTCACAAATAAGACCAGTCTGTTCACAGTGTGTGATGAGCACTGGGGAGGTTTGTTTTCACAGTTCTTCCCAAACTAAATGAACGCATTATGAAAGTATATGTCTCCCACGCTGCTAGAAGCACAGTTTCAACTAAATGGCTCATTAAATTACCTAAACAACAACTGCAGTGACATTTATTAGACTTTTCCACCCGCAGTATAGATAGGATGAACACGTGTAATGCCACTTGGCATTTTATCCATAAAGTGTGAGATTACCTGAGCAGGATGGGTGGATTGTGTTTGTGCTCAGATGAAGTCACTCGGGTACCTGTGTGATTGAAGAAGTCAAAAAACCTTACAAAGTGAGGAAGCTTTTCATCCCCTCTCATTCATTATATCACAGTAATGATGGGTACCTTTAATGGCTACCTTTGAAACGTAGATTGCCTTCTTTAATAAGCTTATTGTCGTCATTGAAAGTGTACATTGAAAGACTGACAGGCAGAGCAGTAATAAGAGGAAAAATTTTTTTGTTACACAAAAATGTCAAACTTTAATGAGGAGTGAATAATTCAGTAATGACTAGTCATTTTAATGGTAGTCAGTTAGTAGCTCCTGAATGACTCTGATCGGAGAACTATACAAGGACAAACACAAAGTTTAGCGACTCCGCCCCAAAAACCAATCAACAGCGTTGCCAGATTTGCATTTGGCCTAACTCCCCTCTAATTTAATCTCTTTCAGCAGCACTCCAACAACTTTTCACAAACACTTTTTTTTTCTTGGCACTTCGTGTCTTTGATCCAAAAATTGATTTCCTGCAGCATGTTTAAATGTCGACTCATTAACTTCATTTTTATTCTAAAAAAGATGTTTAAGTAGTTAAAAAACAAGATAGTTCAGGTTGTCTGATAGTAAGTAATTCACAGTGTTCTGTCAACAGAAGAATAATGATGAGCATAACTCAGTTGGACTTCTCACTTATGGTGCCACCTTTGAGCTCGGACCCTGAAGATTCTTCTTTTGAAAGCAGCTATTTGGCCGACTAAGAGTCAGATCAGTTTGGCAAAAAAAAAAAGTGGATGTTTGCTGGATTTCTGCACTAAGAAATTGCTCCAAAGTGCACGTTGTCATTGTCAGGCCATTCAGGAAACAAAGATACCAGCCTCATAGTAAGCAGACCTTAAAGGGGAGACCGGCTATATTTGTGGAATCTCCTGAAATTGCAATTTTATGAGTAATGTTGCAGAACATTTAGGATATAAAAAAAGCATTAAACTTTACCCTCTCTCAATCATTAAGACATTAGTTTGTGCCACTCAGCAGCAGGTTCAGTTAATAATAAGCCGCTTATGAAAAAGTGTTTGAACGTGTCTGCTCTCTAGACGCTCATCTTTATCTGCTACTCATGTTTTCTCTACAATTTTCTTAAGTGTTTTCTTTTAAATCTTTCAACAGCTGAGATCTACCCAAAAGTGTACCACACCTGTTTCTTCATTGTCACGTACTTCGCACCACTGTGCCTCATGGTCCTGGCATACATTCAGATTTGTCACAAGCTGTGGTGTCAACAGGTGTGTATTCCACCATCTATAAATATAACTCTCGCAATGTGATTCCAGGGTTGGGTGTGCGCGTGTATATACTTTAATGTATTCAATCAACAGATTCCTGGAAGCACATCAGTGCTGCAGAGGAAGTGGAAGTCTATCAAATGCTCAGCTCCAACTCCAGGGCCGGGGGAGTCAGTGAGGGTTAGAACCAGCACGGTTTGTGCCGAGATCAAACAAGTCAGAGCCCGGAGGAAGACAGCTCGCATGCTGATGGTGGTGCTCTTTGTTTTCGCACTGTGCTACCTGCCAATCAGTGTGCTCAATGTCATGAAAAGGTAATAATCTCTCAAGCAAGCTCTGCTGCATCCTGGATCAACAGTAGAGCATGCTATAAGCTATATTTTGTATTAGGTTTTTTTACCCTGACAAGTTTGTGATTAAAATGCATGAGACAAAACTGAATGAATTAAATGATATCATGTCACATTTTACCTCCAGAGTGTTTGGGACATTCAAGCACACAAACGACAGAGAGACAGTGTATGCATGGTTCACTTTCTCACACTGGCTCATATATGCCAACAGTGCTGCAAATCCAATCATCTACAATTTCCTGAGTGGTAAGTTTTGAACTCTCCTCTAAGGATTCATTACTGCCCTCTAGTGAACAAACTGGCGCCAACAACACAATTTACAGCTTTACATTCCTCAGCTGATACTAGGAATAATAGGAAACAGACAGATGTAAATGCAAGCTAAGGTTACTTCTGAGAAAGCAGCAAGTTTTTAATTAATGCATTTATGCAAAAAAAAAAAAAATTGCTGATAGAATAATTTGCTTTGATTCCCAGCAAACTAAAGCTTTTTTCTTTCTTTTTTAGCTTTATAAAAAAATTATTTTTAATGCATGGCATCTAGAAGGTTTAAAAAAAGGTGGATTTTATAAAGATTTTGTTGTTCTTTTCTTTAGGGAAGTTCCGTGAGGAGTTCAAATCAGCCTTTACTTGTCATTGTTGCAGCCAGCCTGAAAATCAGACGAGGAGGATAAGGACCAGAACGCGCACAGACAGTCGAAAATCCCTCTCCACTCAAGTTCACAATGTGGACAACGTGTCACGCATATCAGATCAGATGGTGTAGTCGTCTCATATTCCAGCTGGGGCACACGGTGGTCTTTAAGTTTGACGTGTGAAATGTGCACACCTCATTATTTTTGGATGACATTTAAAGGGAAAAGAATTATATTTATTGTTTTCTGTTTGGTTCATTTGAAAAGGACAGACTTTCTTCTTTTATGGAATTCAAGAAAATGATTCATTTTGAAAGACAGTTTGTAATGTTCAGTGTTTTATATCTCTTTCATGTGCAGTTTCTGTAAATTTTGTACGCATTTTTATTTCTTTTTTGTCTAATTATGTCTAATTACAGAGTAGCATCACCTTTGACATAATGTGCTAATAACTGGTTTAAGGGATGTGAAGCTTTAAATGTGCAGGTGGTCACATGCTCATCTCAAGTCTTCGGTGTAAACCAAGAAATGTATGTTTCTGTGCACTGAGTATGTTAATGAAGCCAGCTCGATTCATCAAAGTGCAAAATATTCAATGTGACCCCTGCATGAACGTGACCGCAATGTGAAGCCTGTTTCTTTCATTTGAAACACTCCAGGTTTGCGTTTGGATAACATCAGCAAAGCGGAAATTTTCCAGCAAAATATATGTTACAAAATAATCATCGTGGTTGAATTTTTCAGCTGTGGGTAAGAGCAGCACAGTCACATTTACAAAGAGCCCTGGAGACTCTGCGGTGTGTGTATGTTTTTTGGTTTTTATTACTGATGCTAAATGTAAAAGGAAAAACATGTCCTGGATGTGCTTTCCTTTTTTTTTTTGTAGCAGAAATCTGCAAGCATGCATGATAATACCTGTGTTGCCCACATATTTAGCTGATTATGTGTTTTTACTTAATTATCTGCTGTTATAGGTTATTACTGGGTCAAAAAAAGTGAATTATGAAAAGATTTTTAAATTGTTTGCATAGATGAAAAAAATATGCTGAAAAATGTATTTTGTAAAATAATTTGACTTTTTTTTTTATTTAAAGTGTAAGTTATTATTTATTGTGTTAGATTTATGTATCAGTATCAGAAAACAAAGGCAAATCTTGATGGTGATTCATCAGGACATTTTTCCAGAACTCTTGATATCAATGTTTTGACCTTTTCTTGAGAAGAAATGATTGTACTAACAGCTACAATGTCTAGTGCTTTTTTTCTTCTTCTTTTGTATACTTTATTGTTCCTTTTACACAAATGGCCTACTCACACTTGATGTCACACTGGGAAGTTGCCTTTCAGCATCTCTGATAGAGCATCAACCAGGTCAAAGGCTTTGATCAACTGCATCTCAGTGGTGAAAATGAGGCAGTGATATGTTCCCCACCAAAAATTACGTGCTGCTGCAGGGAAAGCATGTATGAAGCCTTTTCGCCATTTCTAACCACAATAGTGAATTTCCCGTTTCAAACATGCCTCATTCAGATGAGCAGCTTGCAGCCTGACTCGGTAATTGCAGTCATTCGTAGCAGAAGGAAAAGGCAGCCGATTTGGGCTGTCAACACTTTGCTGTGTTGGTTCAACAGCATTGGTTGGGAACTGCAGTCAGTCAGGCATATAGTATTTGGCAATATCTTAAAGGATTTTATATGCATGAGCTAGCATTTAAAGATAATTGCTGCAGCTTTCCCCGTGTGTCACTATGAGCCTGGGAAGCACAGTTAATGCCCACACACATCATTTTTTAAAAAGAGTATTCAGCAAACTGTGCACAAATTTTCGCATGTGTGTCGAACGTTAATGTGCAGAGCTAATGGTGAATAATCAAACCGAACCTCCACTTTTATTAGTCGCTTGCGAGCTCAATTTTATAATATCTGTGAATGAAATCTACACATGGCAAACCCTGTTCATAAGCAGCAATGACTTTGTGTCAGACCCCTCATTCAAATGCCACTTCCTTAAAACCACAGCAATAGCCCAGGGTGACGTGGATCAGAGTAATGGCTCTGCAGAACAGAAAGACATGTGCACCCCTCTTCATGCAGAGAGCACCCCGATTAAACAGATGTTCCTGCAAAAGCAGCTTCCATCTTTCTCAAGAACCACTCACCCAATGAATATGAGTAAGCGGCTGAAAGCACAACATTTCTTTAAAGAGTATTTACACAGATATCAAACATATAGCACAACAAAGTTTGCTAACAGTATATCAGAGGCAAGCAAACACAAAGCAAATATTACAGTTTTTTTCTGAATGCTTAGACCCTAACTGTGATTCTTATAGCACAATTTCTAAAACTATTCATACTTATAGCATAACCACTCACTGAGTTTACAAAACTAAAAGCACAAACACTGCTTTGCACTCAGTTTGCCATTTTGTAAGACACACTTTGCAAAACTGTAGGTACAATCCACTACACAGCACTCTTTGTGCAGAACTGTAAACACAATTCACTGGTTTACACTCAATTTCAAAATGATCAACTTGCTCCTAGCAAAACTATACACATTTATGGCTGTTATTTATACTATTTTGCCAACTGTCCGGAAAATTGTCACATGTGAAAACTGTTTTAGATAATTAGTTCACTTTGCAATCAGCCGAAGTGCTATAAATAAGCTACAGGCAAGCTGTCTGTGTGGAGTACAATGGAGGGAGCAGGAAGAGTGAGAATTAGAGGAGGCTGAGGAAGAGGACGTGGAGGTGAAGAAGTGCCTTGGACCAGAGGACATTGCATGTGATGTAGACAAAATTTTGTGGCCGGACCCAGAGAGACGACACGATGTAGACTGATTTCTTTTTTCCTCATTGAAATTACTATTTTGTTTTGACTTGGAAATAAACACTTGTGTTTATTTTGATGTGTGTGAATAAACACTAGTACTTGAAGTTTGGGTCCCTCTATGTTTACGGACCTATGACAAAAGTATGACCTCAAACTGACATAGTCTACCTTGTGCACAGAGAAAGCAAAAGCCAGATGTGTTTTTTATTTATACCATCAGTGTGTAGTTGGTGCATTGTGTGCTTATTAATGTGATGGCTCGTGTTAACTGTTTGATACGAAAATACCATTTTTACGAAGGTTTGGAGAGTTAAGCAAGATTTATTAACTTTTGCAAGAAAACTACAATGTTTTCCTGATTTGGTGAAGGGTTTTCTTATTTGTGTGTAGAGTTTTGCAAAAATAGCCAATAGTTACAGAAAATGTGCTTAAGCCATTAGAAAAAAGTGTAATTATTGGTGTAATCAGCAGTATAGAGAATCCTTAAGACAAAGTTCTACAGTTTGGATGCAAAGGATGAAAATGAATAAACAAGGGGGATGTGAAAATCAGGCTAATCAGTTCAAATGAAACTGAAAATGCAATCAGGAAAAAGGCGTAATATGAAAGAATAACAGGAAGAAAAAACAGTAAGAGAAAACCGAGAACAAAATGATCCCTGCCAGGGCAGCTTGATTGTAATTAATCTAGCTTTGATTGTTCAGTTCTGCTTGATGTGTTTAATGTGGGGAAATTGTGTATGAGCATAGATTAGACTTAAAACTATGACTATTCTTTATGTGTAAAGCATGGGCACAACAATGGCACATGCTGGACTTTTTTCACCAGAATTTCTTCATTTTTGAATGAAATGTGCAATGTTTGCATCCCCACATAAAGTATTTAGAAAACACTTCTCAGCCCAGGTCTTGAAGCTTTTTAATTAAAGTCTCTTCTTTTTGCATCACTTTTTAAAAAATGTATTATGTATGTTGTAACTTTTTCCAGTGCACTTTAAGCCTTTTTGCCTTCCAGTGTTTCATTAATTGTTCAACACTTTGATCGATATTTGTTGACTTTTTGTTGCTCGATAAATAAACCATCTTGATTGGAGGCTGTTGACTTTTAGCCACTAGGGAGCAGCAGAAATAAGCGATAACGAGAAGATTGCTCTTCAAACTGACTTTAAGTTGGGGGGACTTGTTAGAAAAGCCATGTAACGCTTTTTTAAAAGCCAATGTCACTCAACGTACAGGTCAACCCAAAACAATGACCTTTACAGCTGAGGGTGAAAACAGTTTGTTTATCACTAAACAAACGTATACATATACATATGCTTTTTGGTACCTAAGGCAGTGTTGTGTTGATTCATAACAGAACAACTTAGTGAAGAAACTATTTTAATTTTTTTATTTTTTTTTCTTGTATTATTGTATTTTGTCACTGACCTATTGCAAAACTATATAGTTTGTCCCAGTTTCTTTTGCCGAATCTATGAAAAATGTCAAAATGACAAAGTTTGACAGGCATAAAATTTATTTTTTTCACCAACAATGAAATGATCCAAAAGCTATTAGCATAAAACTTGGCATGGTGTGCAGTTTGTCCTTAAAAAGTTTGAGGATAAAGGCAGAACAAAAGCAGAGGACCAAAGAAGAAATGGTAGGCCTGAAAAACTTGAGTGACATCCCAAATCCATAGGGTTTAATATAAAATATAATAACATGTAACATGTAATGAACTTTCCACAAAGTTCCACTTACTGTGAAATATTTAGTAGCGAGGACATTTCAGGACTGCACTTGTTGCAGAGAGACTCACTCTTTCACAATGTTTGGAGAAGGGACTGCAGATACTTGATTTCATACACCTGTGGCCATTGAAGTGACTGGAACACCTGAATTCAGCAAGTTGGATGGGCAAGTGAATAATTTAGTGTATCTTTGTTTTGGTTTTTGGTTCAAATCATCCTCAGTATGTAAGGGCATACTGACTGGCAACAGTAGTAAAATCATACCTGGTAGGAAAAGACACAGTGGAGCCTCCCACTGTTTAATGTTTGAGCAATTTTGAAGCCTCAAGCCAGAGCCCTAACATTCAAATATTAAATAATATTAAAAGTCTTTTTTTTTTATCATTATTTAGAGCACATCTAATTGCATTTCATCTGAAATGTGCTGCATAAATACATTTAATTTCCTCTTAATTATTGTTGAAAGAAAAATGCATGGGATAACAATGTGCCACAAGTTCACCTCTGTTGCTTATCTTTCAAGTAATATAACACTGCT
>VUQR01012775.1:24649-48232 GCA_015108515.1 Hemichromis elongatus | reverse complement strand
GGGGGGGGGGGGGGCAAGGGGGGGGGGGGGGGGGAAATGGGGTTATGAGGCAGCATTTCCAGTTCTGCTTGAGACGTTTTCGTGTGACAGAAGTGAGAGGGAAATGAGGTAACTTTCCTGGGTGACTTGCCAGAGTCTTGACCTCGTTCTACTAAGCTTCAATCTATCTGCAGTCTGTGTGATGCCATCAAAAGACTGACATCCCACCAGCACAGTGACATCTAACCTCCCTCCCTTTCTTTTTTATCTCTCGCAAACACACATATATCTTCACCCGCTCTCCCTTTCTCCTTCTCGTCTCTCTCTGTGGTTCACTCTCCTTTATGTAGGACATAGTGTGCATATAGATAGATATTTTCAGTGTCTTGGTCCCCAGGAAATTTCACTGGGAAACTTCCAAAGAACAGATCGCCCCACTTTCCTGCCACTAAACTGGAACGGCCAATTTCCCTCCCTCCTTGTTTGACATCTACACACAAAGTGGCACTCTGATACGCACAAATGGACACAAATCTGTTGTACAGCCCGTCTGTGTGTTCAAAAGGGTCTCACATACACATACGGTCCCGATAAAGATGCAGATGCACATTAATAAAACTATAGTCGTGCACACATGTTGTCGACTCTAGTCACATAAAACACCTCTAAACTGTAGTGACCCAAGGGTGCTCGCACAAAGGAGAAGGAAGACACGTGTGCTACGCACGTTCTGATGTAACCATCCCCTGTGCTATCAAACTAGGGTGAGTGCCGACGGAGGAACCTGGTTTGAGTTTGAAAGGAAAAGGGTGGAGTGTGCAACAGCATCACTGGTGTTCTCATCATGGAAATTTCACAGAATTAGGCTCGGGACACCTCTGAAAAGAACACCAGCACATTTGGTGTCCCAGAATCTCCCTTCTGTGCAGTCTCCACTCGCCATCCCACCATAGCTACACTCAACATGCTAACAGGAACTCTGGCAGCCATGCTAGAGTTCCTGTTAACAGTGGCTAGTGGCTCTGCTCTGTGAGGCCATGTTCAGATACAGTGGTGCCCATTGTGGATCAAGCAAGCATGAAGCAGGTATGATATTTACCGACTCCCAGGTATACTGAGCTATTCTTTTTACCAATCGTTGCCATCTGTTGTCATCAACTGTATGTAAAGGATGGACATAACTACTACATCATCTTTTGGATAGTGAGTTTCTACAGTGAGAATTTCTCACTATTGCCATCTGACTGTGAAATAATTTGTGACTGACAAGTTTCTTTCTGATGCTAATAATGCTGAAAATTTACTAGATGAACTTCATATTTTACTCCTCCTGTACTCCTACTGACTTGCAACTAGTGATAGAGGCAATAATAAAGTAAGCAGGAAAGAGTTTATTGAGGTCACAGAACAAGACTCCCATAGCAGAAGTAATTCTGCAGATAGAGTGTCACAAAGATTGGCTGTTTAAGGCACCTCATCACAAACGTCCCCTTAGAGCTGGGAGCTGTGCGAGTCTGTGGGCCATATTTACTTAATGGCAAATAGTTTTACGGGTGATTGTGCCGTTTTCCAAACACAGGTGCAGTTGGTTCGCTTCAGTATCAAGCACAAAAAATAAGACGTGCTTTTTTTCGGCATTAAATACTGGTTCAGCGAACAGTAATTTGTACTTTCTAAATGGTATTAGCTTAGTTTGTGTTAAATATTGATAAAGAAACTCCCAGGGACACGTGCAACAGGGTCAGTTGCAAAAATCTCTCAGTTACCACATCTTACATCCAATCTTCTCACTGCTCTCTCTTTAATAATACAGGTAGTACTTTTTTCATGCAAAATCCAGTTTGTGGTAGGTCTGATTTACTTTTGATCAATCCTCTTGCTTTTATTTTGAAAGTTCAGAATGTTTCCTACTGTACTGTTAACTTCATTTTTTCTTTGATTTTACTCAAAAAACTATCAAGAATGTTCAAAATGGTTAAAGAACCTGATCAATGTTCTCTTCCAGGGGTTGGGACCCAAATTCCACTGCTTTTGGACTTCAGCTGGTGCATGCTCCCAGAGACGGCAGCACAGAACAAGCATTACTGCAGAAGCAGCTGATTATATCGCTCCATTTTCTTTTTTTTTTGTGAAATACTTAATGTGGCCCTCCTTGCTTACACGCACACACACACACACACGCCTGCTTAGATAGAGCCTAATTCTTTTTAAAAAACCGAGTTGTTTCAACCCATCTTGTACCATAAACCAAAAACAACAGATTTTACTTAACAGTAGCCAACGCATGCATGCTTACGAGAAATGAAAAACCCTTCACACCAACAAAAGCCCAAAGACATCTATCCAATTCCACCTCCTTCTTTGAGCATCTAAAGATCCGGCATTATGGTACAGGAAGAAAATGTAGACATGAGGCATTCCTATATATAGACAACAGTGGTTTATAGTGAAGATGTGAGTGGGTGTATGAAAAGTACATAGAGACACAAGCAAATATAAGCATGTGGGCTCATGCTGAGGGGTCGGAGTGACCCTGTGGTTTAATTCCCGGTGCATCACAATTGTGTTACAGGCTACAGGCTACCAAATCTAGCCTTCCAGCACAATGACTTTTAAAGTATTTTACAGTCAAAGCAGTGCATTAGAGACTTTCGATTTCAATTTAATAAAGGTTAGCTGGAAGCAGCCTTATTCAAGTCTGTAAATTCATAATTAGCAACACTAATTTAATAGGATTTCTCTTTCTCTTGTGCCTCTTAGCTGATATTCACTCCTCCTTTTGTGGACCTCTTAGGTCACTGGTAATGTTGATTTGTTTATAAATTCTCTCTAATCTGCTTACCTTTTGATCAAACTCAGGTTAGGTAGTTAATTTATAAAACCTTGATGAAAGTTTGGGCAGTTACAGCTTGAAAACAGTAAATGATTGTCTAGAAGCACTCATTTTATTACGGCATAAAAAGGTCATGATAACCAGTTATGTTTTTTTATTGGAGTAAAGTTGGTCATTTTAACTCGAGAATCCATGGGGGATTTATTTGCTTATGGAGCCTTTCAGTCTCAGGGACTGCTGCTTAAAAGCATCATATGAGTTTTTCCATATTTGCATTTAAAAATATTCAATCATAGGAGGCACAGCTCAAATACAAGACTGTTTGCCAGCAGGCTCAACCGATTCAATGTTTGTTCATTTGCAGAAACAAAACGTCTTAGTTACCTTTAGAAAATCATTATCATATTTGAATGCAAACTATCTGCAACGAGATTCTCCTCCATTTACCACGTTACCATGGTGACAAGTCCTGCTAATCACCACGGATTTTCTGAAAAACAATGAAACACTTCACATGCACTAACTCATAAGACTGTAAAAGGTTGGTGTTTCTGATATCATTCGAGTTGTTTCTTCAACTGGCCAATCACAATGCTGGGATGTCAGTGATGTCAGAGATGCATATCCAATGGGGCTCAGCATGAAAATGTTTGTGGGGTATGATAGCATCAAAATCAGAATTTTTACCAGCTCACTAAGGTTTGTGTCCAACGAAAAATGAAAATCAAATGCAGAATAACTACTTTCAGACTAAGCGGATGTTTTAGTTTGAGTTAAAAAAAATAAATAAATATTTTTTAGTTTTCATTTACAATTTCTGTCCTGACTTGGGTAGTTTCACAATAACACAGATTATTTTTTTCTAACAAATAGTACTTTTATCACAATCAGTAGAAGCAATTCTAAGGCCTTTAAGGCAAATCTGTGCAGGCTTTTTTCGAAAGTTGTAAAAGATCACAAAAAGGCGATTGGTTAAATGCTGAGGTATCACTGATTATGAAGGAGGAGGAACAACACGAACAACCATCACTCAGTTTAAAACTCTAAATATCAACCACAAATTTCACTAAAAAGGCCACCGTAATCAACTCTGTTGATTCAATTAGAGAAATTAAGCAATTAAGAAATTAAGGATGAGGGCTTAGAGCAATTTTTGATAATACATTTATATATGACACAGTGTATTTATGAAAAGGAAACACTCTGAAACTTTATGTTTAATTAAATAGTTGTTCACTAAATTAACTTCTTGTTTTGCCTGTAATAATATAATAAGGAGAGGAAAGGTTGCATTTAAAATACCACCTTTAGTCCAAACAGCATCATAGAAGTGGAAAATATACAATTAAGCATCACATGAAAGGAGGAGAAGAAGAAAGAAAAATGATTGTAATTGCTGCTCATGAAAATAGCAGCTGATTATTTTTTCAGTTCTTCACCTACTTGATCATTTCAGCTCCACTTAATAACAAACTAAAGCTTCGTGAAACACAAGCACTGTTGATCTTTACACACGTGGATTTGTTCAAGATCCCTTCTATAGAAGAGATGAAGTCAGTCGATCAGCTGGGGAGCCAGAGAGCTGAGACCACTTTCAAATAGCCTGCTAATTAATTAGCTTCATTCGTCATCGCCACTAAATCTCTGTGGAACAGCACAGAACCTGTTCTTGGTTTCTGCAAGTAGCTATGTGTGCAGCCTGTTTCAGAGAGCTGAGTAATATCCTCAGTCGCACAGACTCATCTCTCTGGTCTGGCTGTGGAGCTGAAGTGGAGGCTCGGCCCAGAACGGCAGGACCCACTTGCTGCCGTCTAGGCCCAAGTGGGGGTTTAGTTGGCAGAGCGTGGGGAGGTCATTAATAAATAAGCTAAAATGAGAGTAGCTGTAGGGAAGGAGGCTGCCTGAACATATGAGGGGCTGTGAAATATTAAAGGATGCTGCTCCACTGCTCCAGGCGCCAAATGAGAAGCTGACCATGTGGCAACCTCCAGGTCGTCCCCAATGTTTTCTACTCCCAACCAACTTCACGTCTCCCTGTCGGTCACATTCACCACAGCCTGCTGAATTTCTGCTTTGCTTCTCTCTTCTCAGAACAGCGTCCTTTGAAGTGGTTGTCAGAAAGTGCCAACCGTCAGCAGAGTCTGCAAAGCAATTCGAGTTTTGATGTGGACCCGCTGGGAATTGACCAAAGCTGGGTTTGCGATGAGCGTGCAGCTCTGACAACACTAAAGACAGGCTTTATGCAGTAGTTGGAATTCAACAGCTTCCATCAGGAGACACAAGAGTGATTCATACTGAAATACACTCAAAATGAGGTGAAAAGTATGAGGGGACAAAAGCCGGACAAAGCTGTCACGTCTGAGAAAGCCCTCTCTGACCGAGTGAAGGGAGATTTTAGCTCCCTGCGGTCCAACAGTGGCTGAATCAGCGCTTCTTTCAGCGTCTGTGGTTTCACGTTTCAACGCTCTTGAATGAAAAATCTATTTTCTCAGACAGATACAGAATCCCAAACAGGCAAAATACTGGAGCGGCTTTTACCCACTAACTGCTTCACAAGGGCCTCGTTCCATACAGGCTGATCAAAGCAGTTAGTATTTTGCAAAAGAACCATATACCAACATTTGTATGACAATAAAATGATAGAGAAGACATTTGGGTAAAACAACTAGCATTGTTCTCGACATTTTTATTTTATGCTGTTTATAGTAAGTATAGTAAGACAATTACAAATACTCTTGTTTTTACTGAAAAACACATTCATTTGGCACCTCTAGGTTTTGTTTACTTTGAAGCAAAAGGTTCTTTCCTCCAAAACATATGATCTCCCACTCAATAATAATGCACATTCAGGTTTTTTCCTAAATAAGTGGTGATGCATCAGGCATCAGCATCACCACAATTTCTTCTTGGCTTCCTTCTAGCACTAAGTAAATGTATTTCACAGCAAGATTTAGAAGAAGGCCTGTGTTTGCTTTTAGATTTGTTATTTTTTGTACTGGGTCACTTAGTAACTTAATGCTATCATTAAGCTGATGTATATGGAGTAATAAGTGCAATGACATCACTCTGTACTAAACAGAGGAAGCATATGTGTGCAAAATGTTTTATTATTCATAATTCTTGCAAGCCAACATTTTTGTTCTTTTATGTTTCAATGCTCTGAAACACTTTTCTTGACCAAGTTTATGATGTCCGTTTTGACTCCAAGTTTCATCAGATTCAGCTCTGCTGCTTGTTTGTAGTCTTGCTGACAGAAAAAAAAAAAAAGCCCTGACCTCTGACTAGGCCACGCGTGGGCAGAAAAGGATGTTCTAGAGTTTGTGTGTCCAGCAGTATGTCCACCTTCACTGAATTTATCTCTTTGCAAACAGAGCTGATTTTGTTTCAGAGCTGCAGCATCAGCATAATTTTCTTCCTTAAAGCTGTAGGGCTTTACTCGGCTTGAAGGAGCTTCTTTATATCTAAAGCAGAGGTAAATATCTATTCCCAGAATAAGCTGAACTTCCCTTTTCGGTTTCATAGTGGGTGTTTCTAAGAAGTGACATTCATAGAGTTCTTTTTTTCTGATAATTTTGTTCACGTTTTGATAGTTGCCGAGCAAATATGATCATTACTGAAAAACAGATGCCGACTTTGTTTCTTTGTGCAATAATCCCACAGTTAAAACATTTTTGCAAAGCTAGAAAACCTCCGCTCCAGCTACACAGAGTGATAAAAGATGCCTGTTTTTGATGTCTCATGTGCATGATGAACTTACTTTATGTGGAGACCCACCATCACTTCTCTGCCTAAGATTAGGCTTAAAGCTTTCCTTTTTGCTAAATCATATAGTTAGGGCTGGACCAGGTGACCCTGAATCCTCCCTTAGTTATGCTGCAATAGACGTAGGCTGCCGGGGGATTCCCATGATGCATTGAGTTTTTCTTTTCCAGTCATCTTTCTCACTCACTGTGTTAATAGACCTCTCTGCATTGAATTGTTATTGTTACTAATCTCTGTCTCTCTTCCACAGCATGTCTTTATCCTGCTTCTTTTCTTCTCTCACCCCAACCGGTTGCAGCAGACGGCCCCGCCCCTCCCTGAGCCTGGTTCTGCCGGAGGTTTCTTCCTGTTAAAAGGGAGTTTTTCCTTCCCATCGTCGCCAAAGTGGTTTTCTCTGTATGTATTATTGTATGATATAAATTGCCTTGAGGAGACTGTTGTTGTGATCTGGTGCTATATAAATAAAATTGAATTGAAAATTGAATAAATGTGCTATAAACTTGTGATGTGATGAATTAGGCCATGATATTCCCCAGACTAGGAAGCCAGAAGTCTGAGTTTCTCAAGCTGGCTTAATTTTTCTTGGCATTCTTACTCTCTTAATCAATAATGCTTTGTGTGATTTATTGTGTTCTACTTGATAAAGAGATCATGGAAAGCTATTCACAAACACAAGACTATCATTTGCTAGAAAGGAAGAACGGTGATCCAGCCGATAGCAAGAAAAAAACCTTCACCTGATGAAACATTTGCTGGGAGGGCACAAGAAATTTAGTTCACACAGGTAGCAGTCGCATCCTCTATTGTTGACAAAAACCTGCATTCTTTCCAATCACCAGCAGAGGGGAAACGACTTTAGCAGTAAAAGAAGTGAGAGTTTATAGAAGTCTTTGGGAAAATGATCCCCATCTGTGACCTCAGTAAACACTTTGCTGACAAGTTTATGGCTTCGGTTGCAAGATTTAGATCATAAAGAAGTTTACTCTGATGAATTTTACTTCATTAAAGTAAGAAATGAGAGTATATCAGAGTGCATTTAATTGATCCCAGCCAATAAGGGCAAGGTCGCTTGTTTCCTCAGTCAGGTCACATCAGCTGTTTCAAAACACCAAGCAATAACCCTGAGTCTGAACCTTCACAGCTAACCAGCGGCTTATGTGTTGGGGGCTATAGACATTAGAATCAGGATATATTCCACTATCTAATGGCTAAGGATCAGGGGAGAGAGAGAGGAAGATGTTCATATACTTATTTATTTGAATTGCAAGTCTCCAGCATTAAATTACTGGTTACAAGAAAAAGTAATCTAACTACTTTAATGAGTTACTTTGTTGTGCATTTCTTTAAATTATAGCATTTGTTTTTGTGAAGCAAAAGATTTGAATACTTTTTCCACAGCTGTTCAAGCAGCTCACCTGTAAGCATCTTTATCTAAGCTATCTCTGGGTTCTTTGTCTTATATTTTCTAACAAACCCCCTCTGCTGTTTTAAAAAAAAAAGCAGTTTCACATCCTTGCCCTTTACTTTGATGATTCATTGGGATTTGGTGACTTTTGATGTGGTCTTGTGTGCTTTTTGATATCTGGCTTGAAAGTGACAGATAAGTAACAAAAGCAGAATGACTTCAAGCAACAGATTCAATCAGAATTCATGAACTCCAACTAAAGAGAAAGGAAACACTCACATATCGGCTGTTTTAATCTAAGCTATGTAGGCCAGTCAATATGGTCTCACATCAAACGGCTCCTGTATAGACTGCATCCCCTTTGCCCCCTCTTCTTTATGCCCTTGCTTGTATGCATTTATTTTCCTCCTATAGCTTGCACTCACAGCTATCTAATCGTCAGTGGCACTCTTTTTTTGCCCACTCGCCTTCTCTGATGAAACACCTTAAGTGCAGAGATCACAGGGGAATATTTGTTGAATATGTCCAAGTATGTCCCATCTGTCAGCTAAGCTGTGTGATGTCCAGGCGAGCTGCCACAGTGTACTGTATCCCATATATCACCTCCCATTCACACTGACACAACCCCCTGCCACTGTTACTATAAATACAACCAGCTGTGTTTCCATTATTAATGCAACAAGACGCCCAAGCCTTCCCTGGCCTGCCCAACGCCGATTCATCATCTCCCATAAACTTTAAAACACCCACTGCTGCCTACTGCTGGTGCAAACGAACACACAGCGAGCAGGTGCATGGTGCATTCGCACACACCAACACACACTTCTCTCCATGACAAGTTCACTGTTGAAGGAGGAGGCAGGCAGAGAGAGAAAATCAGGACGAAAACCAAAAATAACACATTGCATCTTGATGACAGACCAGTTGCAAATGGACTGTAATGAGATATGGAAGCAGAGGGCCGCCGCTCAGCGGCGTTGAATTGAATTAGACTATATTCTTCATGCAGTAACAAATTGAGAAACGGTAATGTAGTTTAAAGGAGGTTACAGAGGCAGAAGAAATTAAGCTTCGTTTTTTAAATGCCATAGTTTATCACTACAGTCAAAAGAGAAAAGCCAAGCTATAGCTAGTTGAAGGTTTCAGCTAGCTATAGCTAGCTAGCTAGGCTGTCTGATTTGAACTTGAGTATCTGGAGCATGAATTCATTCCCACCTACTCCTCTAAACATTAACTTTTTTTATAAGTTAAAGGTCAATAATATCAAGTCCATTTGGAGGTTTGCAGCTTGCGAACCCCAATGCAGACTTCTGAGAAAGAATTCATAAACACAAAAAAAGAATTTTGTAAAGTGCAAAGAGTGTAAAGATTAAACAGAAAATAGAGACAATAAGCACAAGCATAAAAAGAACCCTTACTATTATTATAAAGAAAATCTCTAAAGTTGAACTAAGAAGTCCCAACATAAAACTTATTAAAATCCAACAAAACCCACAGAGCATAGTATTTTATATATAAATGGTAGATTATCAGTAGAATACACGTGAGCTCAAACAGATAAAAAAAAAAGACATAAATGAACACAAAAATAATGAAAAATTTGTGAAAAATTTAAAGGTTGTGACATTTTCATGTACACTGTGAGACTGCATTGGTCCTAGTTATCATTTGGAAACAGTTGCCATCGAGTTAGTGCTCTGTATATAAATAGTTAACAGACTAGCTTGAACAGTCAAAGCCCTTTTAATGTACATGAGCTGGAAAAAAATCAGCTTGCCTGTAAGCAAAATACAAGAATACTCGTTTGGTTTTTTCTTCAGACTTATAATTAATAACACATTTGCTAACATGAAATCTGGGCTTTTTTGTCTCTATGACAAGTTCAGTAGTGAAGTAGGAGGCATACACAGAGGGAGAACCAGCATTAGAACCCAAAATAACACATTGCATCTTGATGACAGCTCAGTTATAGTTTGAGTGTAATGAGAAATGGAAGCAGAGGGCTGCTGATCAGTGGAGGTGAATTAAATTAGGCTCTATTCTTTGTTCCTCAGACTCAGTAACAAATTGAGATACAGTACGAGGCAGAGGAGATTAAGCATTTTTTTAATGCCATGGTTAATTACCATGGTAGAAAATGCAGAGCCAAAAGCTAAACTACGGACAGCTGTGGGTTTTACCACAACAGGGACACGCTGGAACTGAACCAAAGCACATTTCAATCACGAGGAGCAAACCTGACACCAGCTGAAGCTTGCACAAAGCATCAAGTCACACACAGTGACAGCAATGTCAGTGGACATCTCAGCGACACCACAGAGGTCCTGGACTGAGCTGACAAGTTATGCGGCATTTATGCCAGCATAAGGACACTAACAACTGACTAAAACATCATGAAACAATCCAAAATCTGCCAAACAAGACCACCTGTTGTTCAAAAGTGGCTTGACGTCAACACATGCCAGCATTTGCCTGCTTCCGCGTACACACTTTACTGTGTAGTTAAAGCAAACCTCTCACAGAGAAGAGAACATGAAGTACTCACTGTGGCTGGAAACACTTCTGAATGCTGCTCACGAGCCCGTGAGTCTGCAGGGAGACTAAAATTGGGATTTCCAGCAAAAAACACAGACGTGTTTTTGCGTTTGAACTCATCCGAGATCAAAGAAAGAATCAAAAAAAATTTTTTTCTGGAGATGTTTTATTATCCTTAACATTTTTTGGTTGTTAAAACACATGTAAAATATAAATGACTGTTTGGGAAAGTCAAATCAACCGATACAATGAAAAGAAATCCCATACACTGGCATTTAAAGTGGAGCTACCCTCTTCTCTGTCATCCATATATAAAGTTCAGACAGTGATTGCTTATATTAAAGATGTTTGAAGTTTCAAATGATGAAGCCGGCATATGTACAAATGTACTCCATATGAGCCAAAAGTTCAGGCTTCACACTGCTCTAATTTATTTGAGCCCCTTTTTTTTTTTACTTTTGGTTCCATATGATGTCAGTGAATGAGGATATCCCTAATATGGTTGTTATTTACAAGGGGCAGCCAATCGGAAGTAAGCTGTCCTAAAAGGAAGAGGAATAGAGCTGAAACTGCTCAGAATCAGGTAAATTAGTGTTATTTTCAACTATTAGTCAAGCAAAGCTACACAAAGTCTAAGAAATAAAAATATGGCAGTGGATATGGTCATTAATTTTCTGTATTGCTGTAGCTGCCGATCCCTGAGCTCGTATTTACCGCCTAAAAGCTGATACAAACAGTGCTTTCAAGTAGGAGGCTCATCTGCTGTCTTTCCCACAGGACCTAAATGCTGCATTACATCCTCCGGCTGATGCTTATGCCGCTGCCTTCAGCTTTGTGCACAAATACACAAACACACAAATTACACCCCACCCTACACTCTGATCATCATCCTGGGCCAGCAGTGCTCCACTACCGCCATGCATTCACTGCTGCTGCTGCTAAATATAGAAACCCCACTTTGATGATGCAGTGGTTACTGTTGGGAGAGCTCGAAAAGCCCCCCCGCCAGCCCCTCCCCTCTATGCCTCTCAGTGGCGCAATTAGCCCTAATAAACTGAGAGTGAATTGACGATGCATGGAGGAGTCTGGTCAAAGCCCTCCACCCTCAAACTCCCAAAGAACCTCCCCTCTAATTACCACCAGCTGAGACAAGGTAGGAGAAAGTGAGAAAGAAACATAATATGCAAGACAAATGATAAGCACTTAAGAAACTAATCACACACCCATCAGCTTTAACTGGACTGTTTTTAGTGCTCTGGCTTCTATGCACAGCTGGCAGTGTGGAGAAATATTTCAACCACCTTCATACTGAATGACTTAAATAGTTCTAGTGATTTCTAAAGCAGAGCGATTAGATCAAAAATTTCATTTGCCATATGGTTTGGTAAAAGATTTAGCACTGCAAAAACTACACAGTGACATTCTCATCAGAATCAAAAGGTGCTTTCAATAAAAAAAGAATTTCAAACATTTGAAACCTCCAAAGCTGAAAAACGACACAAGCGATGAAATGTCAAAAACTGAAATTCCTCAAACTGCCACTTGGCGTTTGCTCCAATAGCGAGCCAATCCCCAGAGACACTACGTTAAAATGACCAACTTTGCTGCAGATATAATCACGTTTACAGGCTGGGACGACAATAGCAAAAATCTCATTTACACCATTATAACTTTTGTAATGGTGATTTTTTTTTTCAAATAATAACCCTTTTAATTGTATTAAAGGGGAAACATTTAATAATTAAGGGGCATGGCCACTTCTAGTGGCAGGTGCATGTCAACTAGGCCACTACCTTTGTTCCAGGCATCACATGAGCTCAGAGTCACCAAACCGGACCACTCAACCGTGTCTGAACTGGTGTAACCTTTTAGAGCATTTCTAATGGAACTGTATAACAAACGCATGATCAATTGCACTGACAGCTCATATCGTTTCTGTGTTTTATTTACCTTTATGCTTTTGCATATTTCTTGGCACTAATTAATAGGCGGCGTATCATTTTAACCAAGCTGAAAAGTTAGCACTAAACTGTCTCATTCAAATGTTCACCTTCGGTTTCAAAAACATCCAAGATGACGATGGTCAGAGGCTCTTGGGTGAAGATTGTCGGTGATATTCATTCATCTTTAACAATTCAAATGACCTAATTGTGGCTTCTGAACATGTCAAACTATGATGGCAAACATAGCGACACCTGCAGAATCCAGGCCATACCTTTAGCTGTAGGACATGGATTAACCAAATTTTCATAAAATCAGAATAAAATATCCCAGTATGAATTTAGGTTATTTCATATTTTATGAAACATCCATTGATGTCACTATAATTGGAAGATTTTGAATAAAAAACTACAAACTAACAAGCTCCTCCAGCCCAAAAACAATTATTAGAAAAGCTTTCCCAAATGTAATCAGTTACAATATTCCGCAAAAGCAAAAAGGGAGTCAAACGAACAACCTGTCCTGAGGTTATGAGGCACTTTGGAGAATTTTAAAATGCATTTGGTGTCCTTGTCACAGGGCCAGACCAAGATTTGAAAAACTCCTGTGAAAATTGGCTTTCACACTCACTCTATCAAAACTGAAATTTAAAGAATAAACGGTGATGCTACTGAACCTATTCTCTCTGCCACATGAAAGGCAACAGTCATGACGCACAACAAGGCAGCACCCATCTTAGTCACAGTTGTACCTGCCGGCCTCGTCATTGAAAGCGGTGCCACGTGTGGCAGCCTCCGAAACATGCCAGGAAGGAAGTCCTTTTGAAGGTGAACGTTGTTAATAAAACACAAATGCAGTATAGAAAAAAAAAAAGAGAAAAACTGGTTCACTTTCTCTCACATATAGTCCAGTTCTTCAAACTTGCAATTGCCAGATTGGACCACTTGGAGAGCTGGTTTGTGCCATCGGGCCACATGTGTGATGCTCCTAACTTTATAAGATAACACTCGAGCTACAGTAAGCTAAAATTGTTGCCTAGACACAGCTCACATTTTTCTTTCTATAAATGCTGAGACCCACCTAAGCCATTATTAACCCATCACGTTACCATGCCAATGTCTTCCAGGTTCTATAGTTAGCAGAAACGTGCTAGCCATAGATTTTTGTTTCACCTGACATTTTGAATATTAACCAAAGCCTCTAAAGCGACACTCCTGACCATCTTCCCCCTTCCAATCAAGCAGGGGGTGTTTCATGACCGACAAGCATCAATTTTCTGCATCACGTCATGAGTAGAAAAATGGACTGTAAGTAATGATTGCACCTCTGTCTCCCAAACACCCTGACAGCCTATTAACACTAGACAGAACCATCACTCTGGTATGATGAAACAGGCGCAGACGGTAAAATGATTAATAGAAAAAGAGGCAGAGCGAGTCACCAAGAGATAGGTGGAAAGAGGTAAACGACACAGGAAAAGGAAAAAGGAGAGACGAGAGAGGACAACGCTGAAGTAGGACAGAGCGCAGGGGAGGCCTGTCTGTCCCAGATCAGTCGTTTACATGAGATGGAGAAGGAATGAGTGAGATGGGGGGGAGTGAGAGAGTAAACGAGATGGCTAAATCTGGAGTTATGAAATACATCTCCCTCTGTGCAGTGTGGCAAATATTGAAAAGAAAGTCGTGCTCTACTCCCAGCGCTTGGGCAAATAAACCAGGAGAGAGACTGAAAATAAGAGACACGATCCCTGAGAGGAAACAAAGGCTTTGACAAGATGTCTCCACAACAACAACTGAACACGGGGATAATCAGTCCAAAAGTCACAACATTCATCCTCCTTCGTTCCTTCCCACGCCCCTGTGGATGAAGATTCCGCGCAAACATGGATTGAAATAATCCAATTAATTCCAATTAATCGTGATTTATCTCCGTCAAGGCCTGTTTTGCGTCCATGAGTCAGGTAAGCTCTCCCTTAGTGTGCTGATAAATCCTCTTTTTGCCGAGCTTTGTTAAACTGAATGAGTGGCGAGAAGAGATTTTGGTCCCTTGATCCCCAAAGAGGGATCTGCACGGGTGGAAATGTCAACTGTGCGCTGTGTCCTCTGTGTACATAGTGGAACTAAAGTGTGCCGTTTCACAACACTTTACCAACGAAGAAGGAATTTGTGGTATTTTCCTGCTAACACGAGCTGAATGGCAATTCAGCTGTTAAGGGCATCCAATTGTGCCTGTTTGCTGGACCTTGCTCGCTTTGAGCCAAACAAGATCTGAAGTACAAACGACATGACAGTCAGTTAATCAACACTCCACGGAGGCGTCGGCCTGTTGAACCACATCGACTAAACTCGGCACCCAGGGAGCCAAAGTAACAGATTTAGATTCGGCCGATCTGGGCCGCACCTCCAAACTTCACTCCCTCAGACTCCTCTTTCTGTGTCACTCCGTGGCTTCTGTACCAATATAACCAAACTGACGACTTGTTTAAACAAACTGGTTTCACTCCCCGATGATGATGCAGAAACAAGAGATAATGGTGTGAACTACTTCTTACTTTCTATGCTGTATAGATTTATACAGCGCAAGCTACACCAATGCAAATAAAGGCAGAACTGCATACATGACACGACTTAATCCTAACTAATTAAACGTGAGACAAAGAAGGACAATGTGGACCAATAATAATGCTGAGAGTTGCCTGAAATGTTGATACATGACTTAACAAATAATATAGATCATGTGAAGGCAACATATAGTATAATAATATTGAATGTAATTTTCCTGCTCCATGTGAGCATGAATTAAAGCTACAGTTTCTTTTATGTAATGGCCTTTTTTACACCCGTGTATTGGTCATCTTTGGGTTTCAGTAAGAATCGCATTTTTGATCCGCGTGTTTCTTGTGAGGCAAAATATATAGAGACATGTGTACACACATATATGTAAACCTAAACCTGGGACACTGTGGCAGAATGTGGGACAGGGGAATAATGGATATAAGTGATGTGCACTCCCACATAAAGTGGGACACTTGTATTCATAATACCTGTGGTCATGCAGGTTCTCAAGCAATAAAAAGCACATGTTTGCACTTATTTTAAGGTGTAACAATAGAAAATAAGCTGTGTCCACCAACAAGGAATTAAAATATTAAACTTTACTCATAAATTTTAAGGATTTACTCTTTAGCTGGGTAGCACTGTAGCCTCACAGCAAGATGGTTCAGGGTGTGAATACAGGATGTGGCTCAGCGAGTACTCCAGTTTCCTCCCACTTCCACAGTTCAGAAAAATGTAAGGCGTTAGGTTAATCAGTGATTTTAAATCGGACACGGGTGTGAATGTGAGTGTGAATGGTTGTCTGGCTCCGTGTTAACCCTGTGATAGACTGGCAACCTGTCCACAGTGTGCATTCACCCATATATGAACAGGTGGGTGGCTGCAGTACTGGATTAGAGGATGAAGATGACGGACGGCTGGACGGAGCTTTTAACCTCAATCTGATTTCTATATCAGTGCCTCACAGCAAAGATAGGAAGGTGCATATGAACATGGATAAAGCTTTGAGTAGTCAATAGGACTAAAGAAGTTCTATAAAAATGTCAGTTGATTTCCAAGTGTTTGGATGAATTAAATAAATGTCTGGGTACTCCAGTTTTGAAGCTTCATTTTTAAAAGTCTGTTATGTATGTGGAAAAAAGCTGTCAGAGGTTCAAGATTCACGTCCGTAAGATGCGAACTCAAAGCACCATGGCAGAATCTGGGATACTCCATTGTACTCCTAAAGGTGCAACAAGGCACTGTATTTTATTTTTAGTGCATAAGAAATTTTTAATGGATAAATACAACCTAGCTTGTCATATTACAGATTACTTTAAACTTTAATAGTATATTTTAACAGTGAATTTTCATCCTTGTATAACTTAAATGGCTATTATTATATGCTCCTGCTGTGGGCAAATAAAAAAGCCAGCAAAATCTTTACATTTTTAAATCATTTAACAATATTAAAAATAAAATGTAAGCATTTCAGTGATTTCCATGGCTTTTATAGATGACTCTGACCTTCCATGTGAGTCCTGTAAATGTGATATCTGTAGTAACAGACCATCAGACACAGTGAAGAGTTACAGATGCTCATGAAACAAGAGCCTAATGCAGATAGACCATTATAATCACAGTCCTCTCTACGCAGAGACTCCAACACCAATAAATCTCCCACAGAAAGTGTGCATTCGCCAATTAAACTGGAAACTTATGGCTTTGAATTGTGCCTGTGCAGACTGAAACATATTACTTTTATATGAGCAAGTGAAGCGTCACTGACACTGATCTATGGAGAGCTGGTAGCGTGCGTTAGTGTGCAATGACTGCTTGACATCAGCATGTAATGAGTGCGTTTGAACTTAGAGCACCACTCAAAGGCAGAGTCTGAGTTGTGTATCTGTTCACCAACACTTAACTCAATCCTCACTACAGAAAAGCCCTTCACTGTTATACATCAAGCCAGTCGATAAGTTCCTCTGAAGCCACAATTAATGCACTGATGGAAAGTGAATATTTCCAGTGTCTTGTGGATAAACCACATACACAGCACGAATTGCATGTATGAGTTCTCATTGTCAAGAATGCTTTTGTGTCTTTTCTTCTGCAGCTAAAGTTTTACTTCATTATTCTGAAATCCACCCCGCTGATCTAAACAACACTTTTTAATACAGAAGCAGCTTGTGTGTAATTATGTGTACCATGTAAAGAGCCGTCACCTTTCTGCGCTGCCGTGTTCAGTAGAGACAAAGCCATCTATAGATAGACTGAACTCAGGTGGCGAGATAATGACAAGAGCAAACCAAACACATGTTCCCTGCTTGCAAGGTGACCCTTTTCTTGGGAAAGCAGTCGCTCAAGTGTGAGGACAGCAGTTTGGACATTCATTTCTGCTGCCGTTTAATTCATGGCAAACCCCACTGTATCCACACATTCCTAACACAACCACGCTCATCCATGCGTACCGTGCACTACTGCCAGTATGTCGGGTTATCCAGAGTGGATTTCTTGGTGATTTTTATGCACTGTTTAGCTGTTTAAACATGAACACTGAGCAGTGAACTGCTTTGAGCAGCAGATCATCACCAATCGTTGGCATGCATGCAAATCTATGTGGGTGGGATTATCAGTTTGACACAATGATAAATCTAAGAGCTGGCATATCTCATATTATTGCCTTTTTTGGAGCAGCTGCACATAAATGTACTCATTCCCTAGTTTGTCTTTTCCTATTCTTTCCTCCTCAAAAATGTTTGATCCTCCAGTTCAGCTTTCTTCTTCCTTTTTCCTTTTCATCCACACACTTTTTGTCCTCTTTTCCTCTCTCTATAAAGCTGTGAAAGACTAAACTGGCTATAGCGCTGGCATAAGGAGTAATCCACTGCCAAATACTGCTCTGTTTGCTTTTCCCTGTGTCTGTGCATCCCTCAGCAGATCCTCTAGTTTTCCTGCAACTGCTGCATATTTTCTTTTAAAAGCTGGGACTCTGCATGCACCGACTGCCATGTGGCACAGGAATTAATGTTTCACATCAATGCAGTAAACTTGAACATGCAAACCTCCTCCCTGCCTCCCACCTCCTGCCACACACACACACACACAAACACCCTTCAGACTCCAGCACCATCTCTCCACAAAAATAAAATCATACTCTCTCTCTCTCTTGCTTTGGCATGCACCCTATTCCATTTCCATGCATGCCAAGAAAAAAGAAAAGAAAAGCAGAAAAAGCCAGAAAACATTCTTACTGTCTTCTACAATCCCTGATGAATTACAGAAATCCCTCCTCTGGAAAAAAGGGGACAGAAGTAGAAAAGAGAGGAAGGAGGGGTAGGGGGGGAGCCCAGTGGTTGCCAGTTGCAGAGGAATAAGGAGTGAGTAGGGGCGAGCAGGAGGATGTAGTGAAAAGGAAAGAGGTGGGGGAAAAAAGAAAGAAAAGACAATCACTGCTGCAACAATAAAAACCCTCCTGCTCCTCCACCAGAACAAGAAATTAGAAGGTGTCCGGCGTGCCGCTGTACGCGGAGGTATGGAGCATTATCCTCGGCTCCCGGCTCGTCCTCCAGCAGCAGCAGCAGCTCTGTAGTAACACTTCTCTCTCTTTGGTCCGGCAATCTCCCCATGCCTTGCTCACTATCCTCCCTCCCTCCTCTCAGCTTGTTCACAGTGCCCCCCCGCTCCCTCTCGCTCCTCTCTCTCCCTCTACTGGTTGGCTGACTGCTCTCCCTCACCCCCCCCCCCCTCCCCTCCCCTCCCTTCCCTTCCCTCAGCTCTCCATCCCTCCTTCTCTCTCTCCTCCATCATTACCCGGATACAAGGCATACCCCTCCCTCCTTACATAGGTCTCTCCTCTTTCTCTCTCCCTCTCTCTGTCTTTGATGTTTTGGAGTTAGACTCTTAGCTGTGAAAAGAATCTGGTTCTTTTCTCTCTCTCTCCATCTCTCTGAAAGCATCACAGAACAGAGAAAGAAGAGTGGGATCCACCCAACAGTGCAGAGATACATACAATAAACACTCACGCACACAGATGCAGAAAAGATCACCGTATCATATCATATCAGCATCAAAAACCACACACATCAATTAGAGACACAATTTTCTTTTATTTCCTTCCATAATCTGACAGTTTATCCAAATCAAAGACGCAGAACAGTGCACTGTGCAGCAGTTATCTCACACACAGACATATGAATAAAGAATGAAAGAGATGCCTAAAACAGGACGAGGGAAGCCACTGCTGCAATGCTTATTACCATACATAGAGAGGGGGTGAAGAGGACTGTGGGTGGAGAAGGCGCTTTCTGCTGATGAGCTGAATTGAATAGCAAGTAGAAACCAACTCCATTATGCCAATTGGATTTCAATAGATGGGTACTGGGGCAGCACTGGGATCTCCTACTTGTTGTACAGTGTGATCAGTGTAAACTCTGGCCTGCTGGCTTGTCTGGTACTTATTTAATCAGGAGTGCTTGTGCATCCCAGAACCAGAGTGTTACCAAGAAAACATGTTTGTTTTCTGTTGCTTTTGGTGAGCGGGACTCTGAGTGAAATAATAACTCAGTACATCGAATAAAGTGCAGAGTAGAAATAAATGACCTTTTTGGCATCTTTGTGGTCTCAGTGTGGATTTTTATCGCCTGTGCTTTATAATGTTGCCTGATTTCCTGTTTATTTGACATTTAATTGTTTTTTATGATAAGAATTTGACTCTTTCTGCACATCCTTTAAGTGAGAAATAGCAGTAGCATGTTTCCATCCATCTTCTTTTACTTATCCATTCAGGGTTTGGGCGACCGGAGCCTATTCCAGTAGGGAGAGACACAGGACCTCCTTTTGGCTGCTCAAAGATGCTCTGTTGGACTGAGATCTGGTGACTGTGGAGACCATCTGAATGCAATAAACTCACTAATGTTCAAGAAACCAGTTTGAGATGATCAGAGCTCTGTGTCACGGCACATTATCTGGCCCGAAGTAGCCATCAGAAGATGGGTACACTGGTCATAAAGGGATGGACATAGTCGGCAACAATACTCAGGTAGATAAATCAATAGTACTGGGTCCAAAGTGTGCCAAGGAAATATCCTGAACGTCATTACAGTACCACCAGCAGCCTGATCTACTGACACAAGGCCAATGGATCCATTCTTTCAAGTTGTTTTCACCAAATTTAGTCTGTGTTTAGCCATTCTCCTCTGAGCTCTGGCATCAACAAGACGTTTTCACCCAGAGAACTGCCGCTTACTGGGTATTTTCTCTTTTTCAGACCATTTTCTGTAAACCCTAGAGAAAATCCCAGTAGATCAGCAGTTTATGAAATACTCAGACCCATCTGTTTAGAACCATGCCATGTTCACAGCCACTTAAATCACCTTTCTTCCCCGTTCTGATGCTCAGTTTGAACTTCAGCAGGTCGTCTTGACCGAGTCTGCAGGTTCAGCTTCTGCCGTGTGATTGGTTGATCAATTATTTGTATTAAAGAGCAGCTGAATAGGTGTCCCTAATAACGAGTCCAGTGATTGTATTTTACACAGTGATGAGAGCTTATTGGTTACTGTACATTTCATTATATATTCTTTGTTTTATTTAATCTGTCTAATTTAATTTTTAATGTAATTTAATTCTTGTTTTTTACTTTTTACTATTATTTTATTTCTTTAACTCTTCCTAATTTTATTAGATGCACTCTTGACACTTGTAAGCCATTTTAAATTGAATTTTATTTAATTGGTCTTTTTCATTTTTAATTGCTTATTGTTGCGTATTGTTTGTTTTGTTCTCTCTCTTATCAGTCATCTGTGAAGAACTTTGAATTGGTGCGATGCAAATGTGATTCACCGCCTGACTGATCAAGAAACAACACTTTCAGTGAGGCTGGGATTTATCAACCTCTAGTTGCTGTTTTATCTGGTAATGGTGTAGAATCAAAGACGTAGTCCAACAAAACCCCAGAAGTCGAGTAAAGCTGATTCAGACACACTTTAACATGGCAAAGACACACACACACATTTAGTGACTCACACTGTTAACATGAGCAAAGCTAACGCCGTGTCATGGAGTCATATGACAGGCATGATCAGGCAGTCTGTGCTGTAACTGACAGGTTACACAGACAGGAAAATCCTGACATCTCAGCTCTTTAAAGTGGGTTTAATAACAATAAATATCAGCAGCCTTCACTGTATTTTGCCTCTCCGACGTGGCATCCATTAGCGCCGAGGCTGTGCATTCAGAAATGGATGCGAATGAATCTGCGCACAGGGAGGCCTGTCCACCCCTTCACTTAGTCAGTGACTCATGCAGAGGTCACTTTCATACACAGTATTACAAGAAATACCATCTGACCTATCAGTTTCAATAAATTGGGCCTGTGCTGAATTTTAAGCCTGCTTATGCCTGCCTTTGAATGATGAAGCCAAGGGGCTTTTCTCATTTCTTCATTTTATGCCCCCTTGGCTGTTCCGTCCTCCCGTCGCGTGAACTGAAATCAATCTTAGCGCGCCATCTTGAAGGATGTCTCAATTCTCGAAAATGCATTTGGACGGGAGAGGAGAGCAGGCTGGAGGCTTGAGAGGAGCTGTGACTGAGGACGCTGGTGTATCTTGAAGGAATAAGGCATGTTGTACAAAAATGTAAATTTTATGAGGCAAACATTAATCTTTAGAAATTTCTATCAGGTTATTGCAAAGAGAGTTAGTTAATTTAACCCAAATTGATCTAGGTTAGGGTTGGAGTTCAATCAATTGATTATAGAGAATCCTGTTATGTTAAAAAGCACACCCATCCACAGAATCCATTTCTTCCATTTCAACCTCTTCACCACCTCAGGCATGACCAAAGAGCTGTCAAAGGATAAGATTAGACCTGCACAAGACTGGAATGGGCTACAAGACCATCAGCGAGACACCTGAAGGCAAGAAGGTGCCAACTGTGGGTGCAATTATTCAGAACGAATTAAGAGGACACGTGTACCAGTCGGTCTTAATTTTGCAAGTGAACATCTAAACGAGCCAAAAGAGAAAGTGATGTGGTCAGATGAAACCAAAATCAAGCTATTTGGTATCAACTTGACCCAGTCGTATTCGGAGAAAGGGAAATGCTGAGCATTACCTAAGAATCGCATCCCCACAGTCAAGCTCAAGAAGTGGAAGCATCAGGCTTTTCAACTGTTTTTCTGCTAAGGGTACCAGAAGCCTTCACTGCACTGAGGCACCGATCAATGGGACCATGTGATGTAAAGGTTTGGAAGAGAACCTCCTTACGTCAGCAAAGACATCAAGATGAGTCGTGGAGGGGTATTTCAGCATGACTATGACCTAAAAAATACATAATCAATAAACACATTAAAGGGCATTGAATGGCCTAGCCATCCTACAGAAAATCTGTAGAGGAAGCCGAAGCTTGAAGTTCTCAAACGGCAACCAAGAAACTTAAAGGATTTAAAGAGTTTCTGTAAAGATGAGCGAGCCAAAAATCCCTCCTGAGGTGTGTGCAGACCTGGTGACCAACAACAAGAAACGTCTTACTGCTGTGCTCGCCAGCAGGGGTTTCTCTACAGAGCACTAATTCAAAACTGCTTCAGAAACCATCAGTGTCATATTATTTACATTTCAACACTATTGTATTAATAAAACTAAAATAAAAATTGGAAAAAAATTTGTGCAGATGCAGAAATTTTTTTTTAAGTTGTTAAGCCAGGCTCTTCTTATCCCAGAGATATTTGTATGATAACGGCAGCTAAAGATAACTGTAGTATAAAATGAACTGGTCACTTCTAGCATAGGGTTGGTGTTGAGAAGGAGTGAAGCCAAACTACCAAATATAAATATAAGCAAGAAGTGGAAGTAAAAAAGTAGGACGGTGCAAAGTACAAAGATCCCTCTAGATCCTCCTTCCTTCCCATCATCTCTCCATTCTCCTTCTTCTGTGGACATTGCATGTCTGATAAATATGGCAATTTTCTTTCAGTGACCAAAGTAGCTGCTGTAGCTGACACTAGGGAGATAATGGGAGGTGGACAAAGCTGTATTATACTTTGTATTTAGCTCCAGTCACTGGCAAGCGCCGCCTGCTGCACACATGGCCGAACTGCAGACAATTTCTGCTTAGTGGGATTAACAGGGAAAAGGAATGGCTCCTATAGATGGGCTCTGATTCTTTACAGAAGCATTTCTATTCCTGAGGCATGAAGGAGGCTTTGCACATAACTGAAATATCAAACACAACTAAGGATCTATTTTATTCATGACTTGCTTTAGTTATAAAATTGATAAGCTGCTGGTGAAACTCTCTGCAGTTCACCACTCGTGTGGTTGCAACTAACAGAAGTATTATTCTTGACCTTATTTAAACTTTGCCCACACACCGATAAGCTCATCTGACCTCAGAGATCATAAAATCTAGTTGTACAGATGACGCAGCTGTGCCACATAAATGTTGTAAATGAGAATAACGCATGAGAACAGGAAATGAGGATGCGCAAACTGAAAAAGCAGAAGAGGAGCGCACGGAAGTTTTGTTTATAAGGTTCAGGATGGCCCGAGAGACTGTTTGAGTGTTTTTAAAAAAAAAAAAAAAACTTCTCCAGTAAC
>VUQR01012775.1:11074-24629 GCA_015108515.1 Hemichromis elongatus | reverse complement strand
TAAAAAAAAGTATTGCCATGCTTCATCTATAAAAATGCATGAGGCTGTGGCTTGAACACAGGAAAAAAGTGGAGTTGCTTTCATAGCAAACAGACTTAATGCAGAAAGATAGGTACAATAAACATCAGCGCCATATCCCATCTTGTGGAGCTGACATATTTATTCAGCTCGCTCCATCAGACACACAGGGTTTTGTTACAGTCATAATTTACACTAATGCACTGACACCTCAGCCAGCAGCCGGTCATTTGAAGCCCGAGCCACCTGTCACCTGGGAAATACCCTCTCCAAAGCTCTCCCCTCTTTTCCCAGCCTCAATTTGATTCTTGGGGTGTTTTCTTGCTACTTCACTGCTGCTGCTGCTGGTAGCGGTGATGATGATGGCACCAGTAGTCTACACTCATACATAATCCTACAACATCTTCACACAGCCAGCCATTTTGCAGGGCTACAGTTGTCAGGCACATGACAGATTATAATCCCCAGAGTGGTGAATAGAGGGAACATGGCGTCAGGCGTCTACATGCATGCACACTGAGCATGTGCTGCAGTTTGGGTTTAATGGAGTTGCAATGCACGCATGAGGAAGATGAAAGAGACGCGTCAATGAATAATTAAAAGTGTGGAAACCCTGTGTTAAAATAGCAGGAAAATATATGATGTGCCACAGAATGGAAGACAAAGTAAAAAAAAAAGCAGTGCTGAGCAGCATCTAAGCAGTCCTTGCAACAATACAGAAGGAAGTATAAGCTACTTACCTTGAAGTCAATCTCCTAAACCACACCGTTCATTGCTCTTTTTAGTGCCTTATATGGACCTTTTTTATCGTCTGTTTATATTTACAATTTTCTAGTGTGTTATCTTTATTGTTTTATTGCTTTTGTTAGTATTTATACTGATATTTAGCAATTTGGAGTTTTCTTGTATGCCTCTTAGCTTTTTGCTCTGTTTGCATTTGCTTGTGTGTATTTATAGCTATTCTTAGCATTAGCTCCCATCTTGGTAAAGCTGGGTCTTCCTTCCATCATCAGTTCACAACAATTGCTAATCCACCTAGAGCAATGGTGCCCAATCCCAGTCCTTGAGAGCTACCGTCCTGCAGCTTTTAGATGCACCTTTGTTCCGACACACCTGAATCAAATAAATGGCTTGTTATCGGGCCTTTGCCAAACTTGATGGCATGCTGTGTTGGAGTAGGGATGCATCTAAAAGCTGCAGGATAGTAGCTCTCCAGGACTGGGATTGGGCACCCCGGACCTAGAGCGTTGGTCAGATTTTAGTGTCACTTGCACACAGTGATCACCTAATGTGGGGGTGGGCAACTCCAGGCCTCGAGGGCCGGTGTCCTGCAGGTTTTAGATCTCACCCTGGGTCAACACACCTGAATCAAATGTTCATTACCAGGCCTCAGGAGGACTACGAGACATGTTGAGGAGGTCATTTAGTCATTTGAATCAGCTGTGTTGGATCAAAGGCACATCTAAAACCTGCAGGACCCTCAAAGCCTTTGTATACCAAAAATACAAATATTTAGAATAAATCCATAAAAATATGTGGCTAGCCAGTGTTTTTATTATATGCTGATTGCTGATTTTTACTCAGCACCTAGTTAAAACCATCTTCACCTCGACCTCTCACACATGCATTGATGCATTAAGAGCCTAATGATGCAATCCATAGAGGGAGAAATTTTGCTGATGACATGAATCTGACTCACCCTGTGAAATCATGGTTTGATAATTTGATGCAACCAAGCCGGTGCGTAAATTTGAGCAGAATAAAAATGTGCATTCAGTTATGACAGCCTGAAAAACTGGCTTTTAATATTAAAATTTGTCACAGTTTTCTCCCTTTTTTCTGTCTCTTTAACTGTACTGTGTCCTCACTGCCATAACGGATAATCTCTCCCTCTCTCTGTCTTTTTTTTTTTCTGTCCTCATTATGAGAAAACTGTTATAGTTGGCAACAGAATTAACTGCTCGTCTGGTACCGAGAGCTGGAAAGAAAGAAGTGGGTCATATGTTCAAGGAGAGGAGGGGAAGAAGAGAAGAACGCAAAAGCGCTGGTTGGGTAGGATGAAAGCATAGGTAGAGATGAAGGAGCTAAAGGCTGAGCACTAAACAGCAGGGTGAACAATGGCCATGAGCTGTGAAATTAACCAGATGAATAAATTAGAGCAGGACTGAAAATGAAGCAAAGAAAACGTGAATGCAAAGGAAGAGTTTTAACTGATAGCAGAATGAATTCTCTGCACACTTGACACCATCTTACGATTAAATTATTTAAATTTCTTCTTCTGACTGAACGCTTTGATGAGTACACCATTCAGTATACTCCTATAAGATTCAATATTTTGCTTGTACAGTAGAATCAAAACTTATTTTTTCCTAAAATTAGATCGTGTGCATTTCTCTAAAACCATTAAAGAAGTGAAAGACAACACTGTATAGTTAGCAAGTCAAAAGTGTCCCAGGTGGGTCTTTTTTTAAACTCCCAGAACATGAATATGAATGACATGACATGCAAATGCTGATTCTTTTGTAATAATTACGCACAGGATACATATTCACACAGTGCTGTGATGACAGTCAGCAGCTGCTGGCGCCCTGTAGCGGGCAGCACGATAATCATGGAAGGAAAAACACAGAAAACCCTGTAAGAGGTGTTGTTGGTTTGATCACTCATAAGGAAATGTTGGCTGTCTTCCTTGTTTTCCCAAAGGTGCGACGTCTCAAATCTGCATAAAGTTTTTTAAAATGAGCACGAAATCTCGGATAAATTGAAACGGTTTATTTAGGCCTCTTCACCATCTTTAAGAAAAAGATCCGAGCTAACAAAGTGAAGCAATCCCATTCACTGGCAAAAATATTTTTTGAATCTCACAAATGTATTTATTGTACTTTGGCTGTTTTAATAGGCTTTGCTTCAGTGGAGTTTATGGTGATAAACTGCTTAGTGAGAAGTGTGATTGCATATCACAGGAAAACATTGTACTGTGTACATTGTAGAGCAAATGATACAATAATGTAAATGATTATACAGGCCCTTGAGAAAACCAACAAGACGGAAAAATGTTGTTAGAATTGTTTTAGCCCTTTTTAATATTTTTGGAAGCCGAGGCCAAAAAGCGCACTTCCTCTAACGGCTACTTGAGGCTGTGTCTAAAAGTGTGTCAATCTCCATCGACTCCCATGTTAAAATGTTTTTTTCAGTTTATATTCACACGAGCAGCATTTTTGGTTTCTATGGAAAGTTCCTCTCTTTATTTCTTTTTGACTTGTGCTGCTACACATTACTGTGAAAGCTCATTACTGCCTCTGAAAAACTCTCGAGCTCGAGTTGATTGCCTAATGGCCTTTTATCAAAAAAAGTAATCATAGGAGAGTTTATGTAACAATTCTGCTACTTTGTATCCACCTGTGAACAGTTTTCCTCTAATGCTGTCTGCTGCACTATAACTACTAGCTCCAAAATACCAACACGGAGGTGGGTAAAACAAACGCAGCACTCTGAAACTACAGGGTCACATCATGATGGCTACGTTTTGTGCTTTCCCCAACTTTTGCCCCCCCGTAATGGATAAAAATAAACTCACAGTGCAAATTATACTGCGGAACAGATTAGCTTCCATATAAATACATTAAAGGACAAACACGGAATGTTTAAAATTACTTGGGGACCCTTTTGAAGGTAGGGAAAATGAAAAAGACCCATTTAATACTGAGAATCAGCCAGCTGGAGCACATTGTTGTTTCTGAATGGTTTCTGCTCATTTTCCCCACTGCTGTTCAACAAAAACACAAGAAGCATTAAAAAAATAAATAAATAAAATGAGAAAATGCCAAAAAAAAGAATTAAGTGTCTTTAATGATATAGGCTACATTTGTACATTTTCTACAGCAGACTTTCAATGAGACTAACTGCCAATAAGAAAGAGAGAACATTTCACCTGCAACAACTGAAAAACTGGATAAGATGTGAAAAGCTTTGAAATTAAATACTCAGTGTAAATATTCAGCTCAGTATTTTGTCCCGTTAAATAATAATAATACAAACATTTAATAGCTTGAACAATCAATGTGAAATATAAATTACGTTAAAGCACCTTTTCAAGAATGAGGATATTAAAATAAATAATTGGCCTTTCCATATCAAGACAGTACATTTTGATGGTAGCAATGTAAGGCTGTGCAGTCACACTGAACGCTCCCGCTCACTGATGTAAAACATACAGTACATAATGACGCAACGTGACTCCAACAATCAACAGCAAATAACTCTGGTTACAATATGAACACCTACGGATGCGTAGCTCCATCTGCAACGACAGAATATTAGTAACTGCTGCGAGCACTATTTCCTTCAGTTCCTTCTTTGAAAAAGAGACCAAATAAAGGACAAACGTGAGAGGATTGTAACTTAGTCTGCCCCTGGGTGAAGCCTCGTTAGAGATCTCAATGCATTTAGCGAGAAAAAAAACCCAAACAAATCGCAGTTCCTCACTCAGTCACTCGTCCAACACTGGGACGCCGATGAAACCCGTCGTCACCCAGTAAAACTGTCCTACGACGAAGCCGTTCAGATGGAGAAACTGTACACTGTTCATGCACGAGCCTTTCATTCACGCACTAACAATTCTACCCAAACCTGGCAAAGCGACAGTCGCGCGATCGGGTGCGGCGACGCGCACCTTACACTTTGATCCCTCGACACCTGCAGATCTGCCTGTCAAATGCATGCACACACACACATACACACACGCACAAACACACACCAAGTGAGAAAAGCTTACTGTGAGTATAAAATTGAGGGTAGAGGGTGTTTCAACGGGTACTTCAAAAAGTCACAAGAACATATCAAAGACTGAGGCACAAAGCTGCCTGTTTAAAATCACCAATACAAGTACCAGCAACCGGTGACGGTGGCTCCTGCCTCTACTGCCTTACGGGGTGTAGAAAAATGCATACATATATAATACAGTACACGAAGAGGGCTTTCACTGTTTACAGGGGCTCCAAGACACAAATATATTTAATGCTTTGTTTTATTTATACACTGGAAATTTGGTACTCTAAGGAAATTTTAGTGGACGTACTATTTGAGAAAACAAAACAAAAAAATCATACAGCAATTAAAACACTCGTAATTTTTGCTTTACATAAAACCCTGTACATGTTAGCATTATCAGTCAATTAAAATAATTATTTAGCAAAAATGTCAGTCAGATGGTTTTAAAAGCTCTTTTTTTTTTTCTTTCTTACAAAATCGTTTTTGCGCGTCTGTGTGTGCGACAGACACGATATAATCCCAATTGTATTCTGGGACTGGGAGAATTATTCAGTCAGAGTACTGAAGATCTAAGTCCACTGTGCCGTCTGTCACCACTAACCTCACCCTCTTGGGTTTTGTGGCACCCATGGAGTGAGATGTGGTAACGGGTCCGTAGTGTGACGTGCCTTGGTGATCCCCCGCCTGGCACTGCTGCTGCATATCCTTCCTGCAGTGCTCGTCGTGACCTTTGAGCCCTGAAAATCCAGCCAGAGTAGCTGGGTTAGAAAGCTGGGGTCCACAGGGCTCGACAACCAGCCGCCCCTGTGTGCCCGAAGGCTCCATCAGGCAGTGGTAGGTGTAGTTTGTTGGGCCCAGTCCTGGGTAGCCCTCAGCACCATCCCTGAGACCCAGGGTCAAAGAATGGTCTCCACTGAAGTTTAGTACGTAAGGAGGACCTTGATAGCCGTAAGGGAACGAAGCTGAGGGGGCTGAGGCCTTGTTTGCTGGTGCTGGTGTACTAGGTGGTGTATTGTGAGCCACTTGGGGACTGTTGTGCTGAGACATGGGCGAAAGAGAAGTGCCAAAACTGAAATCAAAGGGGTCTTGCTGAGTGTAACACGGCTGGTGTTTGTCTGAGGTCGGCGTAGCGGACTTATCGTGTTTCATACTTTTCTCTAGTGGTGACGGATAGCCATCGGGCATTTTGCTAGGAAAGTAGAACTGCCTCGGAAGGACAGAAAAGTTTTTGTATGCCATGTTGGCTTCGCCACTTTCGTGTTTGTCTGACGACATCTTAGTTTTACTGTAAGACTGAGAAATTGAGGAGTTGGGTTTATTAAAATGAATGTTGGACCTGTTGGAGGAAGCGAGGTGAACGTCCTTTTCGAACCCCTGAACAGATAAGTTGCCTTTCTGATGACTGTCTGCACTAAAGCAGAACTTTGGACTCTGCTGGGTTTTCTCCATAGCACCTGATTTTGCACCTAGCATTCTGGATGAGACCGTCGGGCTGCCGGCAGCCGTGCTGTCTTTGCAAGGTGCGCTGTACAAGTTCTGACTCTGGTTGCCCCCCTGAAACTTGAGCACCCTGTGAATAACCGTTGAGGTTTTCTCAGGAAAGCTGAATGGATTGTCGGGAGGGTTGGGATTTTTCACAGTGAAGAGCTGAGGAGAGAGGAATTTGTTAGACATTTGAGATGGCTGCACGGACTTTGTTAAGCAGCTCTGGGACGCTGCTCTAACTGCATTTGGGTGACTGCTGGAAAACGACTGGGATTTATTGGGAATGGTCATACGATGGAAGGGACCCTGGGTTTTGAGGTTAGCCTGGGTTTTTGATTGGCTGGTGCTCGGCTTTATGTTCATAGCAGGGTGAGTTAAAGTAACAGGACTTTGAGTTGTAACCGACGACGATGACACACCCATAAAACGAGGTTTACTGGGTGCCATGAAAGACTGAGTTTTTAAGTCTTCTTTGGAAAGCCTCATTCCAAGATTTTTACCTATAAATCGATCTTTAGCCGCCAAGTCGGGGTTGGCCAGAGCTGAATAACTGAAACTGGGGTTGGGTAGGTTTCTGTCTTTGGAGGTATCCTTTGCTTCACATTCCAGAGGAACTGAGTCACTTTTGGAAGGCATTAGTCCTGGAAAAAACTGCAGATCCTCACTGGTAAAGTTATTTCCAGGACTGGGAGGGCCAAGGTACGGCGTTTCCGTGGTCCACGTGTCGGTAGGGCTGTGAGAGAGGGGACTGCTGAAAGGATCTGTGGGAGGATCCAGGGAACACAGATCTGATGGGGAAGACGGAAGCATGTTCTGTGGCTGGTAATAGCCCTCAAAGTTGAGACACTGAAAGTCAAGAATGTCATCGCAGCAGTTTGTGAAGCTGGGCTCGCTGGTAAGCATGTTATCTGCTGTTGCAAATGGAGGAGACTGGGACGGGGGCTGGATGACGGAATTAGAAGAGGCTGTGGGCTTTTCCAAAGTCTGAGATGAACACAAGCCCTCGGAGAGCCGAGAGAGACTGTTATCAATTTGCTGAAGAGTGTGACTAAGGCAAGTGGTGGGTGTTTCGACAGGCCCACACTTGTGTGTTCTGTCCATTTTGTGCCTCTGTTTCCTTCCTCCGCTGACCATCTCTGGCCTTTCGCTGATTCTGTCTGCAGCTAAGGATATAACTTCGGTTTTATTGTCGTTGAGGGGCGAGGACAGCGACAGCGGCGACAGGGACAAAGAAAATGGTGGCGGTTCGGTTTTCAGAGAGCTGCTGTTGAGTCTCTGAGAAGACGGGCACTCTTCTTTGAGCTTGCAACAATCGGGAAATCCTTTTTGTTTGCCTAAAACGTGACCCTTCATCTCTGTCTTAATAATGGTCTCTACTTTTAGATCGGGCTGTATGAGCTCCTCTTTACTATCCACCTCCCAAATATCCTCCATCTTCCTACGCAGTTTAATTACCGGTAGTGGACAGCCATTTACGTCCAGTTCCGGCTCTTCCTTTTTTTGTGACCCACTTTCAAACAAGCAGGAGCTCTTTAAAAAACTGTCTTCGATTTTTGTTTCCAGCCCTACTGTTGACAACGCTGCGCTGTCATTTTTCTGACTCTCTGTTTTTTCTAGCAGCTGCTCGACTCCAACCGCGGGGTCCCTATCGATTTTCTCTTTGAATTGTACTTCGTCGCTGGCAGGTACACCGGGCACACAGACGTTTTCCCTGTCATTTTCAAGGTCTTTGTCTGATTTTGCACCAGTGTAGAAATTTATAGCTTGCAACTTCTCTCCTCTTTTTTTCAAACGATGCAATCTGCTCTTTGACTTCTTACTAGCCTGCACGTGAGCCTGAGCTGCCTCCATCTCCATGTTCAAAACTGATACCGAGTCCATAATAGCTTTAAAAGGATCGAATGCCACCAACTCATCTCCCTTTTCTGTTTTTAATGCCATGTTTTCCAGCCCTGCGCTTTGCATCTCCCATACTTTCCCTCTTCTCCTCTTAAGTCGAATTTTAAAAAAGTCTGGCTTTACGTCTTCCAAACCACTTTGTTCGAGGGTCATCCTTTTCCCCTGATCTTTACTTCGAAACTCATCTGAAGTCGGACTTTCAGCTACATCCTCAGCACGCTCGCTCTCTAGCGTCTGTGCTTTATCGGCGTCATCCTCATCCGGCGTCTCTAATTTGCACTTTCGAGCGTTCCTCATTAAATGACCACGCTGAGCTTCAACAGGTCTCGAACGCAGGACCCTGTTAAAAGACGCGTTTCTTCTGGGGGCTAAACGCTGCATTTCTGTTCTCCTAACTCTGACTTTATTCTCTCTTTTGACTTTGCTACTCTCCCCTGAAGACGGGGCGAGGTCCTGCCTCAGCACCGCAGACGATTTCAACTCTGCAACATTTTTAGAAACCTGATCTAAGGCGGAGTTTTGACTCTGGTCAGAATCTAGTGCTGAACTGCGAAATGTACGTTTCTTCAGAGGTATATTGGACTGCGCGTGCGCTTGTGCATTGGTGTCTGGATTAGTCGTGGTTTTTGCCGAAATCAGTGACTTGTGAGGTAGCGGGTTGAGGAACGTGGCCGGCGGGTCATTGTGCCTCTGCGGCAACTTAAGCTCCAATCTCTCCTGACTCAACTCGGTCTTAACTGTAGCTGTAACGTCTTTGCTTAAGTGTCCCTTGGTGCTTGGCTTATCTTGTGCTTTTCTTTTCACTGCTCTGGGCCTTATCTTTCGTCTTCTAATAATCCTCCTCTGCACTGAACGCCGGTACCTGCCTCCATTTATTTCAGTTTGTTCTGCTTCCTCCTCGGCACTCTCCTTGGAGGCCGAGGTAGAAAACCGTTGTCCTACATTACCTCCCTTTAATCTCCCATCTATTAATGATTTATCTTTTCTTAAAAAATCAGATAGCAGAACCTTTGCCTGTTTTATAACAATATCATCTTCATGCCTACTTACTGGCTGCTTACTCAAACTCATTTGTTCTGATCCGTCCTGCGTGCAAACATCCTTGGCTGTATTTTTAACATCCTGGACATTATTTTGACGTTCGCTGGAAACCATTTTGCAATCGGACCGTTTCACTTCTAGGTTTCTGTTACTTTTACTGTCTTTCTGTGCTTCTGTTTTGCCTTTTAAAACATCCTTCTGTTCCTTTTTTATAAAATCTTCCTCATCTACCGAAGCAGTTTGTATTTCGATAAATTTCTCGGTCGTCTTTTTCTCGCTGTGGGATGAGTCGCCCGTGCTCTCGCTCGAACGCCGCTTCCTCACACTGGTTTTATCTACAGACTTGAAAAACATTTCCCTCACCCCTCTGTTACCCTCGGCTGTGCAGACCTCTGAACTTCCCGCCTGCCTCTGCTGAAATCTGGACGCTCGTTTTTCTGTTGCTGGTCCTGGGCGCTGGCTCCGCCCCCTCCTTCCTCTTACCTTCACCCTGACTTTCCCGTCTTCACCGCTTTCTCCACCTTCTAAACTTTGTGACACCGATAACCTCGTTAGATTGACTGTAAGATATTGCTTCAGAGATATTAGCGGATTGTCTCCAGTGTTCTTCAATCCATCCGTGTTGCTCGTGGATGAAGCTCTGATAGTCTTGCACTCAGCAGCTGGATTTTGAGCCGCGACGACGACGACGCTGGTTTCGACGGCGCCGCTGCCGCGCGTGTCGCTTTGACTTTCTGCGATTGCAGTTTCGACATTCTCTTGCTTTATTGCACTGCAGATTTTGTCGACCTCATCCGGGTGACAAACAGTTGTAGTGTTAGTTGTGTTACTGGACTTCGCCTGGTGTGTGAGCGTGGTGCGAACAATGCTTTTTGTTCTTGAAGAGGTCCTCATGCGAACGGGCTTCCTGCCCACCACTTTTACAAACCTCCCATTAAGGCTTGCGCCTCTTACCGCAGGCCTGCTTTTCTGACAACCCGACATGGAGGAATTCAGAGTAAAGGGCTTCAAGTTCACCGCACCGCTGTTGCTTTCTTCCCCAGTCATGTTCAGTCCTCTTGGCCTGTTGTCTTTTGGCTTCATTTCCTCCAGTTGCTGCAGCAGTGCCCTTTCTTTGCTTTTTGGATCCTTACAATTGAGTAAAAAATCCAAAGAGTGGCGCCGCACTCTGACTCTAAGGTCCTTTAGTGTAACCTGGGACAAAAGCGGAACCTTTCGCCTCTGTTTGACTGTAGAGGAGGACTTTAGTGGCTGCTTTCCTGATCGTCTTTGCTTCTCTTGTCTCCACTTCTTTGTCTGACTCAGTTTTCGGTTCTTCAAGGCATTTCTCCTCATCTGCTGAGTGAATGAGTTCCTCGAGGGGATGGCTTTGAAAGAGAGACAGCAACAAAGAAGCAAATTAACTTGTTGGTTTTCTACACAAAACATACTGTTCTGGTTTTCTGTCCTGTGAACCACTTCATGTGCAGAGTCTAGTCTATAGTGTAAACCAAACTTGTGAAAACAATGACTGCAAAATACATCAAGGAAGGAAGTTGTAATATTTTCTTTAAAAAAATAAAAGAGGAGGAAACACAGCAGTGGAACACATAACAGTTTGTGTATAATTTGAGGTATAATTTCATTTTTTTAGTTATCAGCCCACTTCAAAAACTAAATAATAGATGTGAAACATAAGGTCCGGGGACCAGAATCAGCTCAACAAAGACTAAAATACAAGTCACCAGATAGCTTTGGAAAATATGAAGGGCATAAATTGTTGGATTTAAATGTGTTTTACAGCTTTTTCTGCTGATAAAGACTTCCCTGTGACCAATCATACCACGCATTAGTAATTAAGTAATAGATAAACAATTACATGGTTCCTGTTTTTTTCACTACTGACTATAGAAAGCTCTGGGCGTTTTGTTTTGTTTTGTTTTACAAAAGGTCCTCACACAAATGAATATTTTCTGTGAAGAGAAACTTTCTGTTTGATAATTAGAGGACACTCTAGGCAATGAGCTACCAGAATTTGTTTTGTAATTTTACACATTTATTACTTAAATATTAAAGCCAAAGCTGAGGGTTTTCTTTATCCCTCCGCTATATAATGTGGAAATACTGTTGGAACTGCGTTTCTTTATTCAATGTGTAGTTAAACGTCTCTACATGCATTGGTGGTCCACCATGTGCTGTGGCCCTTTGGATAAAATGAGTTTGACATTCAATTCAATTTAATTTATATAGTGCCAGATCACAACAAGAGTCGCCTCAAGGCGCTTTATATTGTACAATAGTACATACAGAGAAAACCCAACAATCATATGACCCCCTATGAGCAAGCACTTTGGCGACAGTGGGAAGGAAAAACTCCCTTTTAACAGGAAGAAACCTCCGGCAGACCCAGGCTCAGGGAGGGGCGGGGCCATCCCTGATCTAAATAAATGCTCGAACAAACTTAAAAAACAAACAGTGGTTCCCTAGAAGTTATTAAGGGAAAAATTGTTAATATAAAGTGAAAAAAAGAGGCGGGTTAGGGTTAGTGTCCTTTGGTAGGGGGCCCATTCTAAGCGATTGTTTTCTTGACCATAAAGCCTGTTACACAAGAGCAGCCACCACTCTTTGCCTGCCCGCAGGATCCCATGAGAAAATTCTGCAAAAGAAGATCGAGTGAGAGGCCCTCAGCGCTGCAGGAAAAAAAAAAAAAACTGTCATCACATTTACTCCTCCTTGGCAGATTTCATTGAGCAAAGGCTCATTCAGACATCTTGGGTAGAGGTTAAGCTTTGAAAAGGTTAAACTTGATTCATGAGACAAGACAGAATGAGAGCTTTGTAGCAAAAACAAATGATGAAAAAGTAATTTAGTAAGTTAATCCTGATTATCATCTTTTCATGACCGCTGGAAGCAGAAATTGCCATTTGAATTAGAATTCAAGCCCAGCCCTGCCTTACAGTGTGTGGGGCATATGGTAAAGCTCCTTCTTGCATCTGGACATAAAACATCTACAGACACACCTGCCTGGAGCTGCTTAACTACACCTTCCAAACAGTTTGTTAAAAAAATCACAACTAAAGCTCCATTGTTATTAATCATGGACACAGACTGTTGAATAACTTCTGATAAATGTAAATATTTTAATGAGCATCCATTCGCGAGGGGTCCCTTTTAATGTTTATGTTGTCTGTCCCCAAGGAAGATCCCCTCTAATTATTTTAAACCCCACTTAATAAATCCTTTATTTATATGATTGCATAAGCATGCGAACGCTACCTAAAGCAAACATAAAAACAAAGGATATTAAAACATGCAGATTTGTTTAGTTTATTTATTTAGTAGAATAAGTAAACAACTTTGGAGATTTTATATTATATATGTCATGGGGTAGCTGCACAAATATTTAATAGTGGACTATTTTAAGGCCTTATATTTTACAGGTTACGGATAATTCTACTCTCACTGTTCCAGACTCTAATCTGGCCACAAATAATGGGACAAAGTTGTTCGTTAGCAGGTAACCACTTCCTTGTGGTTTATCAAAGCACAAAATGTTCCACGGACCTCACTTTTCAGCAGCAGATGATCCAAGTTTTAAATTGGTTTAGTCACTGATTATAAACCAGATTTCTATCAAAACTGGCATGTTAAAAGTCCCCCATGTAGACTTTTTCCAATGCCAGTATCGTGACAGCTTTGCAGTTACATGCAAAAGCTGAAAATGTGCACATGCTTTGAACAGAGCAATAATTTTAATCTGAACGATGTGGTCACGGCAGGATTTAAGCTGCACCTGGTATTATTGCAGGGCCGTGTATGACTGTAGAGTCTTTACTTTACAACATAAAGGACCTCGAAGCAGCTTTCTCAGTGATTTGAAGCTATATAAATAAAATATTATAGGATTTAATTTAAGAATTAGGCAAAACCTCTGTTCATTTGTGTGTTTTCACATTAACATCGGGGTTTTTCCTGACTCAAAAAAGGCACTCAGCACGACAGGACTGCATATAGTTTAGGGAATTGCCTTGTGTTACCTTACTCAATAAAAATCTTTGTACTTTCCCTTTAAGTACAATCCCTCTGACTGGGCTTTGGGGAAAGCCCAAAACCTCTTCAGTAGGAAAATCCCAAACTGGTTACCTTTAAAGATTCCCGAGTGTATTCCAGGTGTTATCGGCCTTGTACAAAAGTGACTTCTCTCTCTGTGATGGCGAAGATATCGCTCTCTCAGGCGGTACTTTTGGCCCACGGGGTCCTTTGTTTCCTCACATTCAGGCTGTTTCCCTCTGTGCTGGAAGTGACCCTCTCCATTCCTAAAGAAGAGTTTAAAAAAAAAAAAAAAAGATTAAAAACTTTTCAT
>VUQR01012770.1:20662-61718 GCA_015108515.1 Hemichromis elongatus | reverse complement strand
GTCGCTGAGTCACTGTCTGAAATTCAGCTCGCATAAATACAGTTATTTCATCCAACCTGAGAAATCACTCTCTGAGAACCCAATTAACTCTGAGCGAACATCTGGATCACATACACCTGTAAGAGCACTCGCTGATGCAGCAGGTAGCTCGGGGAGAAAGTACAGACGCTGAATGCTGTCATTATAAATCACAGCATGAAGTGTGAGCAGGGCTCAAATGTGCAGTCTTAAGTGGAGTATGTGTGTTGCTATAAACACTTGTGCAGAGTAAACAGAAGCTGTACATAATGCTGCAGGTAGCATTTACTCAGCAGCCGCCCATAAAAATATTAGTATAGAGCCATGGAGGTTGTGAACATGAGTGTATGTAAACTTTAAACCACAACTATATATCATGAAGTTCTGAGTCTGAAAGAGTGATTTTTTTTCTTAATCATGGTTTGTGAATTTAAAGTGAACGTGAAATTTATGATGTAAAGATGTCAATGGTTTATGCAGCATATGTAATCTTTCCTGTTCCTCCCTCAGGGTGCAGAGCATACAGCACCAGTTAGCACAGCTGGACAGTGAGAGCTGGTCGGGGCGGGCCGAGGCAGACCGCGACCGGGACTTCTTGCAGCTCCTGCGTGAGAAGGAGGCGCTCCTGCAGGAGATCATCCATGTCAGCAAGCAGCAGCACCCGCCGGAGAAGCTGCTGCAGCTGGAGGAGGAGCGCTCCAGGCTGGAGGAGGAGGTGCAGAGGGCACAGAGCTCCCAAAGCCAGGGAGCCAATCAGAGGTGAGAATGATGACAGCGTGCTCTCCGACAGCCAAGGAGGAGTGAAATTTGAGATGCATAAACAAATAATACAGTAATTTTCATTATGTTATAAATACAGTACAGAACATTCAAGAACATTATCGAGTTAATAAGTAACATTAATGATCAGAAAATGGCAATAGCACCATATTAGATATATAATAATTAAGACACGCAGACTCATTCCACGTCCAAACAGATACCAAATGAAGCCAAAGGTTATTTTGTATCATAAATTAATATAATCTGAAGGTGAATGGTCTCACAGTAATAATAGTCAAGCGTTTGAGTAAACAAAATGTGTTTCACAGTTAAAATTTAAAACTCTTTATACAAACATCTCCATATTTTATTTAACTTTTTATGAATACTGAAAGGAGAAAGGAAAAGCAATAAGTCAAATGTCAGAGGGAGGGGGATAAAGCAAGAAAGACATAAAAACAGCGAAACAAGAGAAGCCACCGAGAAACAAATGGAAAGAATTGTATAACAAGAAAAAATAAAATCATAGACAGATAATTGGCTTAGAAATGCTGAGGTGTCATGTGGTCCTTCTGAGTAATGCAGTATGTGAAGTGCTGCCCGTTTTTTTTATTTAAGTCAACTTGCTTTACCTAACACATACTGTTCTACACATTCGCTTTTAAGGTAAATCAAATTGTAAAACAAGGTGAAGTTTGTTCCGGATCACGTTTCATTCAAGCTTTCAGTAACTTGAAATTTCTAGTTGCTCAGTGTGTAAAATGCCTCTTTCCGTATTAGGAAGGGAGTTAAATTTACCTTTCCAGGTGTACTTCAGTGCCTCAAATAACTCTCTTTACATGAAACCATAGCATCTCATTCACTATAAGGTTATCTGTTAGAAGGAAAATACCAGTGCCCTCATAGCCCAGTTTATCCCGTTAGATTAAAACGCAGTGAGCTGTTATCAGGGCCTGCCGGCTGATGGGTGGTGCCATACATTGAACTCTGGATTTCTTATACATTGAAGTGAATCTCCCGACAGGATCCTGCAGCAGGAGAAGAGGAACGTTCTGCTGAGACAGCTGGAGGAGGCGACACGCATCACCACCTACCTTCACTCCCAGCTGAAAAGGTGCAGCTCACATTCCTAAAGTACTTCAGTCCTCGTCTGTGTCTGCTCTCACACGTTCTGTAGTTTTGCGTCTGTATGCCACCACTGGGAATTTTTAATTAAAAAGAAATTATAATCAAGTAAAAGAGAAGTGCAGACTTTCAGCTTTAAATCAAGCTAGTTGAGATTTGTTTGTAAAAGCCTGAATATAGTAAATATAGTTTTTATTTAACGAATTTGTAAAAGGCATAATTTAGATTTCTACCCTGTTTCCCTCCTGCGCCTTTCTCTTGTCTGCCTCCAGCCTGTCGGCCAGTTCTCTGACCGTGTCGTCCAGCAGCAGCCGCGGCTCTTTAGCCTCCAGTCGGGGTTCCCTGGCGTCCAGCCGAGGCTCCCTCAGCTCCATCAGTTTCAGCGACATCTACGGTCTCCCCCAATATGAGCGCCACGAGGGCGCTGGAGAGCCCCTTGACCCTCACCTCCGTTACCTGCTTCCCCCAGAGACCGTCTCCAGAGACTGCTCCTTGTTTACCCCTGACCCTCTTACCCAGAGCAAAACCAAACGCTCCCACGACACCCCGCAGTCCCTGGCTTCGCTGTCCTCCCGCTCCTCGCTCTCCTCCCTGTCACCACCCAGCTCGCCCATGGACACGCCCTACCACTCCGCCCCTCAGGACTGCCCCCTCACCCAGATGACGGAGGAATATATGGAGCAGGCGGGCCGCGGTATTTTAGAGGGGCTGCGGGCGCAGTCACAAACTCTGTCACACACCTCCATGATAAGCAGCGAGGACGCGGTCAGCCCGGCCGCTGTGCATCAGTTGGATAACAAGATTCACAGAGATAGTGGGGCTCAGGCGGCTTTTACCTCCACAGGTAAGTGAAGAAGCTCTGTATAAACTTAATTCAACGATTACTCAGCTGTTTTCTGTTTTGCAGTAATTAACTTGTTTTGCCTGTCAGCATATGTCCTTATCTTTACTGTAGAACAGGGGTGACCAGCTCCAGCCCTCGAGGGTCCTGCAGGTTTTAGATTTGTCCTTGGTCCAACACAGCTGATTTAAATGGCTAAATTACCTCCTTAACACGTTTCGAGGTTCTCCAGAGTCCTGGCAATGAACTTATCATTTGATTCAGGTGTGCTGACCCAGGGTGAGATCTAAAACCTGCAGGACACCGGCCCTCGAGGCCTGGAGTTGGACACCACTGCTGTAGACCTTCATTAGAGTAAAATTCACTCTCTGCCAAGATGTTTAGCTATTTAATTTAATTTAATTTAATTTAATTATAATGATTGTTCACAGAAACCCCACAGAAATTAAATTAAGCAACTTTTCAAAGTTTGTGGGTAATTATCATGATAATAAAAGAATAAAGGAAAAGAGCAGAAATTCTAAATGACATGATGTCTAATTAATAAAAGACGGTAAGAGACAACAAGTCACTGATTCTGTGAGCTGCTTGTCTTCTAGGAAGCTAAAGCCTACCTGTTAATGCATTGAATTAACTCCGAATCATTGCAGGAGTTACTCTGAGAGGAAACAGTGCCAACAGAAGCGGCAGGAGAGCCAGGAGAGTCTCTGCAGGTGTTTCTGAGGATGCTCTGGCCACTGACAGCGGCGTGTTTGAGGCCTGGGGCAGAAGGTGAGTCGAGGTCCATTCTCACAGTATTGAAGCTAAACTTCGACACCTCCTAGTGGAGGAGGAGAGTACAACAACCAAAACGAGAACGCTTTCAGAATTTGCTACTGTGGCGTTTGCACGGTATTGCATTTGAGTATAACTTTATGTAGTGATAATCCCGTCCATAGAGGCTTGACTACCTTTAGCAGACTAAACAAAAAGCTTGTGTCCAGTAAGGGGGGAAAACTGTTTGCTTATTCGCCATTTTTTCCATTCGTCCAACAGGGCGGAGGAGTTTGATGAGATGTCATACATGAAAGAGCTGACGTCTGCGAGCGAGCCCACCCAGATCCAACTGGGACTGCTGTGAGTAAACAAGTTAGTGCAGACAGCGTGTGGGTGGCAAAGCTTGTTCCTCGTTAATATCTCTGTATGAACGCTATTCTCTCTTCACAGGTGGGAGTCCAGTTCTCAGTCTCTGCGACTGCATCTGTTACAACTCAAAAATTTGAATAGGTCAATTGTGAGAGACGGCTATAAAGTGTGAGTACTTTCAGCTCTGAAAATATAGGAAATACCTGTGGAAAAGTTAAAGTGGCAGAAGGACTCTACATTCATCAGATGGTTAGTTTATGGGACGCACAGGGAAACTGCTGCTACTCTAATTCAGGTTGATTTCAAAGTTAACCTTAGGCCGTTTTTTAATCATTCAGTGTTTGGCTAAATTTCCCATGTCTTTTCTAACCATTATTGAGACTGTTAGGCCACTGAGATGATAGGCCTGAAATATATAAAAGCTACAGGCATTGGCTCACTATCCTGTCTTTATTACATGGAATAAGAATAAAAATAGCAACAGCAATACAACACTACACAAGCTTCATCCATCCATAAACATAGAGCTGTAGAGAGTAATCTGTATGAATGACTTCAAGAGTCAAAAAAATCACCAGTTGCTTCCTCTGTCTCCTTCTGTCTTATCTCCAGTTTGCCTCCTACAGTTGTTCATTGATTATCAGGAGAAGAAATTTTACAAACTAATTTGTTGCGTCCTATTCTAGAGGAATTTACTGAGCTCTTTAGAGCAGCCCATTTTTAAAATAGTTGTTTAGTGTAAAGGCAGACTGCATAGCAACAGGAGTGGAAGCTTCTTCCTTCCTATAGTGCTCCTTTTACTTGCGCCTAAGACTGAATCTTTTCTGCCTCAGCACTCTGAGGACACTCATTAAGTAGAAGTCTGTCTGAGTGTTGTCCTTTCATTCATTGTTCTTCAGGTACGTGAAGGTGCACTTGATTTCACTGGACGCCAGCAGGGCCTGTGCGTTTTACTGTTGTACAGCATTGGAGCCACAATCCCAGATGACTTTCAACGAAGGCTTCCGCATTCCCGTCCCAGCAAACGCCCTGGCGGTGTGCGTTCTGCGGCTGTCTGTCTGCTCACTGGGACCTCAGGCTCAGGAGGAGCTGCTGGTGGGTCTGAAGGGGCTCAGCTATTACGACCCTGCAGCTGGTGGAGACTAGGGTGAGAGCTGTTCAGATTAAAATGTCCCGTGTTTGCCTGCAGGGTAAAGCCCAGGTGAGCCTGGCCGATTGCGAGGGGAGCCCAGAGATGGTTTACCAATGGCTGCGAGTGCAGATGTTGAGTGGGACAGAGTCACAGAGGCCTGAACAGAGGAACGTCATCCAACGCAGACACCAGGATGACCAGGATGACGAACAAAGGCCCAGAGCTATGGTAAACATATTTTATTTAGTCAATAACAGCAGTGTCAGGAAGCAGCTGGACTGTGCTGCTCAGATAAAAATCAGTTAAAAACAAAGTGTTTGGCTGTGTGACAGCACATGGAGGACCTGATCAGGGAGAATTCAGACCAAATATAGTCATTTTGGCCAAATTATTAACCCGTCTCTAAAACAGATTGACGTTACAGTTGCTACATCCATCTTAAAGCCACAGCCTGTGGTTCCAAGAGCTGAGCCTGAGTAAACTAATTTTGTTCACTGGATCCTGTAAGTTGTAATCCTGCTAATTCTTTTAGATAAACTCACATTCCCATCGTTGAACAGCAGTTTGTAACCCACGGCCTGCAGGCGTGCAGCTTGTTCGAGTGCGTAATTGACAAGAATTTGTCTCAGAAGCAAGTCAACCTGCATGCCCCAGCCTCAGCCATCATCAGGAGGGAGGGGAGTGATGAAAGAGTGAGGATCTTGTTTGAGGGATTTAAATGTGATGTTACAGGACACTGCATGCAGTCTGCTGTCACGCAACAACCCCACCCATCTGGAGGAGCGGGAGAAGAAGGACGAGCCCGGGGAGGCAGCGTCGGAGAGGTGACGTTGTCCTCCGCTCAGGCCAGATTTTACTGTGACAAATACAAAAATGTTTTGGCCTCTGTCGTGTTTGTAGCTTTATGAGGATGGTGCTTTTTTTCAGGAGTTGGCAGGCAGAGTCAGTCGACAGTGGCTGCAGCAACAGCATTGCATTCGCCGCTCCCTGCTCAGAGGGCCTGTGTGCAGAGGGAATCTGCATCGCCACCGGAGGGCGCTGCGACCAGACGGTCAGCAAACCCTTAACAATCAAGGTAAGAGCTGCCGCTTTGGTAGTGAGGAGATTCTTATTTTCAAAAATCTGGCATTAAAAGTTCTGTCCGTGCATTTTTTTGCAGGTGGAAAAGGCGACCATGACAGAAGGCATGTTCCCGGAGCCGGTGCGAGTCCGGCCTAAAGATCGGGGAGGCCGGTGGGGCCACGCATCACCGTTCATGCGCGGCAGCACCATCGTTCGCTCCCAGACCTTCTCACCTGGCGCTCGTAGTCAGTATGTGTGCAGGGTGAGTATTTTATTTTATTATAAAAGTGATAGTATATAGATATAAATATAAGGTGTGTGATGTACCTTTTAAAAGTGATATATGTGCAGCACTAAAGGGCTAGTTCACCCAAAAAATAAAATTACACATCCTTGCTGATTCTTGAAGAATGTAATAAACTGTTTCAAAGCAAAGTCAACAGACAACGTTGAACCTTGTCAACCATAATCATGACTGTATTGTTTGTTGTGAGTTGCCTGTCAGCTTTGGAGGCGTCTCCCTTATCTTCTTATATCGGAACTAAACTTTGTAATGTTCAAAGCTCAAAAACATCACCTGAAAACAGCTGTGTCTCTTTCCAGAAATCATGACCTAGTTACTAAAATACCGAAAAAAAAAAAAAATCCACAAATGCTGTTGTGAGCAGTTTCATGTCGGAACTAATTTCTTTCTACCGTCTACATTTGCCAGTGAAAAGAAGCACGCAGCTAGTCACTGCTCAGTTGTGAGGGGACCACATTAAGTGTTTATATCCTGTGTAGCTTCGCGCTTTCATCTGCAGTGATGAGATCGGTGGGCATCGTGCGGTAACGGGTTTGTGGAAAAAAAACATGAATGAGTTGGGTTTTTTTACATTTTTTTGGCACAAAGACGAGTGATTTTTAGTCCCAGTATGGTTGGTTTTTCACTCATTTGTACCCCACTTAACTCTTATCTATAAATCATTCAAGCATAAAAAAGGTCCCTAATTTAAAGAACAAAGCACTGTTGTGTTTACATGTAACAGACAACATGGCAAAGAACCAAATGCACCTTAAATCTATAAAAACAATTTACTGTAAATATGCAAAATAGCTAAGGTAAGATAACTGCTAGAATACTGTGCAATGTGTCCATAAAAAAATTGGTGGCGGAGGTCGAAAAAAGAAGAAATGGCAGTCCCAAAAAACGTCATCAGTGTAAAAAAGAAATGGGAAAAATCCAGGAAAAGGCCTGGCACAGGACCTGAGAGATATATTTGGCCCTGAAGCCTCATCAGATGTGGTCTCAGTGGAAGTGTGCCTCTCAGGAAGCCATTCTTAAGGAGCAAAGGCTGAGGTGTGCCAAATTACACAAGAGCTGGGCTGAAAATCAAAGGCATCACTCAGTGGCATCATTCTTATGGAGCAATCTAATTTTATTCCAAAATCTTTAAACTAGAGATGTGTAAAGCAGCCGGTATTTGTATCTGTATTTGTTGAGGGGGGAAAAGTATTTGTAATTGTATTCGAGTAAAATTCAAAATAGGTGTAATAGGTGTTTTTTTGTGTTACAGCATAACGTTAATTAGAAGTGTAAGTATTCTTTAGTTATATCCATTATAATAATTATGGACATGCAATATTAGTTGATGTTTTTCCATAAATCCAGCAATGAACATGTAACAAGGAACGTCATTGAAAAGAAAATAACATAACAGCCTATTAAACAGAGCGAACATTATGGCAGCCGACTGCAGACGTCAGTAATGCAGCGTCATTGATTAATCTCCCGAACTTCGCGAAAGTTATAAACTGCCTCCGGAACCCAGTTAAGGTACAAAAAAGTCTGTTCAACCAAAATAGCGATGCGGTTCGGTCTTTTATTGCTCAGCCGAGACGTCTCCGTTGCTGTGTGGAGCAGCCTGTGTCAGTTACACGTCATCCGGGCATGCCCCGCGGTCTCATAAGGCAACTCAGCTTTTTAAATAAAAAGTTTTTCTCGTTCCCGAATACAAATATTTTTTGAAATATTTGTTCGAAATAACTGTTCATAAAAAAACACGTTATTTGGACCTTTCCGAATACCGTATTCGGGTTCGGCTCCGCCCCGACTATAAATCATGGTCTGTTGTGGTGTGAGGCTACATTTCAGTCAGCAGTGTTGGGAATCTTGTCAAACGTGATGGAATTAATTTAGCTTCTGATGGGAAACAACTTGATTTTTCACTATGACAGTGATCCCAAACACACCTGGCCTCCCCAGAGCCCAGACCATAACATTACTGAGGCAGTGTGGGATCGTGTTCTATTACTGAACGCTACTCAAAGGACACTCGTCTGAGAGAGTTCAGGCTGTGTTAAAGAATAAAGGTGGTAACACCAAATATTGGCTTTAAGCTAATTAGAATTGTTCAAACTGTTTTTGGTTCACGAAGCCTTGCAGGCAAGCCCATGTCTCTGCTTGTCTGTGGTTACCTAAAAAATTTGTCCTGTTTAAACTTGTAATAAATACTCCAGTATTTCCCATGTTTATAAAAAAATGTAACGAAACAACGGTCGCCTCAAATTTTTTTTGCACATTACTGTCTAAGTGCGTCCATCTTTAAAATAAGGCAACGGGCACTAAAATAATCTAAATGGATAAATGGTACCGCAGTGGAAACATGCGTTTGATTTTAGGGTGAGCTGTGGCTTTAAGGCTGATGTTAATGTTTCTTTTAGCTGTATCGCAGCGACAGTGACAGCTCAACTCTACCAAAGAAGTCGCCTTTTGTGAGAAACACGTTGGAAAGAAGAACACTGCGATATAAGCAGGTATGGTCTCGTTATGTCTCTTTCACCCTGTGCCTGTATGACTTTTTTGTCGTTTACCTGAGGGAGATGTTTGTGTGTGAGCAGCAGTCGTACCGCTCCCCCCTGGCCGAGCAGCCGACGCGCACTTCCCTGGACCTGGAGCTGGATCTCCAGGCCTGCAGGACCCGTCAGAGGCAGCTGATGGAGGAGCTGAGCGCCCTGAGAGAGCTGAAGCTGCGACTGGAGGATCCGCAGTCCAGAGAGGCCACCGAGCTCCCCAACTGGGCGCTGAGGGACGAGCGCTTCCGATGCCTGCTCAGAGAGGCCCAGAGACAGGTGAGAAACTGAGTGGACTGCAACTCATTTACAAACACGCCTCTCCCAGCAGCGTTTGACAGTTTTCACCGTTTTACAGGCCAACCAAAGCAAGCAGGAGCAGCGGCAGGAAGAGGCGGCAGAGAGGAGGCTGAGGAAGGCCTCTAAGGAGGTTCTGCAGATGAGAGGGCAGAGCCAGAAGGAGCCGCTGCCTGTGCAGACATTCAGGTGGGAAATGCACTTATCTGTTTTCACACTCGTAAACACAGCACCAAAGTCGAGGAATGTCTTCCATGGAAAATGACAGCAGCTGGCAAATAAGTCAAATTCATGCAAAGAGTGTTTACAGTGTTGATCCTCCTTCATTCATAACATCTGCAATTGGACATTAAGGTCTAGTCCTAAACTGATCAGTGATGATCCATTCCTGCTTTGTCAGCACTCCGAGTTAATCAAACTTTACTGGCTTTTTAAGGACTGACTAAAAACATCCACCCAACATCAGTTTCTTCCATCAGGGCAGCGCAATTTGGTGACCATGCGTGCATTTTTCTAGCCTTATAGAGCTCCATGTCACAATGCAAAAGTGATGCGTTGTGCAAAACTGGCCGAGCATCTATGGTCAAAGCAAAGTGTACAAAACCCAAAAACAGAGCTTTTAGGCGTTGCTCTACTCTGATTTAAAAGTCAAACACCAAAGAGACACCGAACAGTTAATAGAAGATCACTGCTGCTTTTAATCTATATAAATTATAACAAGTCGTCTTCTTTGCCTGCAGAGAGAAGATGGCTTTTTTCACAAGACCAAGGTTCAACATACCTCCTTTGCCGGCTGACGATGTATGAGAGCTCGCCTTTGTATTATGTGACTAAACATGAAGTATTTGTGCTGTTTTTTTTTTATTTTGTTTTATTTTTTTTGAGCTCATGAAGTACCAAGATTTCTTCTAAGGCCACATGCGCGGTGGCCAGCAGACGATGAAGACTCAAGGCTCAAAGAGTGTAAACACAAACACACTAAAGATGCACAGTTATCGACGACAGCACAGCCGCTCGTTTCCTTTTTGAGGAAAGTGACTTCCGAACAATCTCCCTCTCCTGTATGACTTTCTTCTGTTTGTGCTTACAAAAGGCTGGAAGACGGGAACAAAAGTCAGTTTGAACAAATTCACTGTACTGTAACTTATTTTATAGTACTTTTCCTTGAAGGAAATAAAAAAAAAGAACTCTTCCTGCTTTTTTAAGTGTATTTTGTAGCTTTGAACAAATAGCACTTCAGTGTTTTTACATACAGTAAAATTGAATTATTGTCTGATTTTTGTCTCCTAATTCTTAAGAGTTATTTACATAAAATGTCACTTTGTAATCCACTTTTATTACAAATGTCATTGTCCTTTTATTGTTATTAAAATTAATATTATTTCATGTACTTTTCAATATATGGATGAATATATAAAACACTGTATTCAGATTTTTTTTTTAATGTATGAACATCTGCAGTGTTACCTCTTGTGAAGATAAAACCATTAATCTGTATCTCAGCGGCTCTGCTTGTAATCAGTTGTGCAGAAAGCAGGATTTTTATGTATTTATTCAACCTGTGTGAGGGTGGAGGAGGTGTCACATTCTGCACACGCAGGCGCTTTCTTTAAATGTGTCACAGCATTACACAAGATTTCTCTCTAACCACAGCCAGCCTGCGATGACCCATTTGAGTATATATTTGCCGATTCTTGAGAAGCCGTACCACAGTCGAAGCAGGCAGCTGTGTCAGCTAATTATCTTTAGACAACATCCTGTTGAAGTTGTTTCATAACACGAGGAGAGGCAGGGCATGTGATTCGACTGCAGCGCCGCTTCTCTGAGGCTGTGTTGACAGACAAAGCGCCTCGGTCGGATTTCTGGTGGAGGCGTGAGAGCAGCGATGTGTTGAAACGTCTACATTCAAACCTTTACGTTTTTATGCTTTGTTGTTAAACAGAAAGATTCAGCTTGCTTTTTGTAAAAGCCCCACGAAGCCCTGCAGTGTGCCTCTGCTTGTCTGTTATTTTTCTGGGGCCAATTTTACGACGCTTTGGACGACAGTTCGGGGGCAAGTCTGTGATGTGGGCCAACACACTTTTCAGTCATTCAAAATTTTATTTTAACATCTAGCATCAAGGATCCCCTGAGAATAGTTTCCAATGCAGAAGGAACATGAAACACTAGATTACCCTCCTTATGCTCTTGTTGTGTTCAGTAAAAAAGGGGTAGATGCTAAAAAAAAAGGGGGAAACACATTTTAACGCTCATACAGAAAAAAAAAGTTACAATTTTTTTTTAAGAATAACTTAGTTGGAACATAATTTAACAAAAGTGGGTTAGAGAATATGAATTCAGGTGCAGCTTACAGAGAGGTATAAAAGAATTCGACACTGAGCATACAAAAGCCACAAACCATTTTGACCCACACCTGCATTCTCTTTAAACAATACGAATCACACACAATATAAGAAGACACGACAATAAATCATTACATTTTATGCGTCCAGTCGAGCAGCTGTTTAAATGAACAGGCACCTGTAATTGGAGTCATAAAGGCTGAGAGAGTGCAGTATCTGGGTCGATGTTTGCACATCGCATGTGAGATCCTGTCTGTCATACTCAAACACATACACGTCTGTTTGTAGTGATGTGTAGGACATGCCCAGTACAACAAACAAAACGTGTTCATGAATCTGTTTTCAGGCTGTAAAATTAAAGGGGACCTATTATGTTTAACCTAAATTTCCCTCACATGCAGTACTATGAAAAAGTCTTGATCTACCCTTCGTTTCTTTACATTTTTCTTCCAAGGAGCCAAACTGCTCCTTGTAGAAGACTTGAGCTTTCTGTCCAGCCCTGGTACCTGAATATTTTCAGAGGAATTTCTTTTGTTAGTTAAGCCATTTAACGGCCACCTACGGATCATCAGAGCACAGAAAATGCCCCTAACCCAAAGGATGAAGCAGTGTTGGCAAATTGTATCTCTTGGTGTTTTTGCAAGTCTGCAAGTTGCACACCGAGTCCCTGTGTCTTCTGTTTAATCTATGAAAAAAGCTAAAGCTAACGCAGTTTGACAGGCAGAAAAATGGTATGTTTAAGCCAATGAGGTGATTCCCAAAGTGCATGTGTGGTGAAAAGAACGAAGTCAAGTGTCAGAAAAAAAAAAAAAACCTACAGCAGAGGAACAATCTCTAAACATCATGTCCTTAAATAACAGGGAAAAAAAAGGTCATCAGGTCCTAACACAGGACGCACCTGCCCATTCACTTTATCCATCTACTGTTCTCTGACTGTTCATCAGAAGTGCTCTCAGTGGAAGGCTGTGAAGAAATCATTCATAAGGAAGGGAAACAAAGGTATGCAAAATTACAAAAATGAAATCAGCATCAACAGGTCTTATGGAAAATGAATGCAAATTCGAAAATCTTTTGTTTAACTCATCGTTAGTATGTAAGAATGAGATCAGGAGGCCAATCTGTAAAACATGGTGGAGGCTCCGTCATGGTTTGGGGCTGAATTTCAGCCAGTGGTGTCGGGAATCTTGTCCAAATTGATGGAATTAGGAACGCTGAAAAGTACCATGAGATTTTGATCCACCATCCAATACCTTCCTCTAATTCCCAATCTGGAAAATGAAGCTATTGTGTTTGGGATCATTGTCAATCTGCTAAAAGCAAATCAGGACAGAAAAAAAACCCCCAACACAAAACACTATGAGTCATGAAGCCCAGATATCAACAATACTGAAGCAGTGTGAGATTATCTTAAAAGAAAACAGAACAAAAAGGCAGCCGACATCTAAAAAGTTGCTTTGGGTGTTTTTCAAGAAGCCTGGAGAAAATTACAAGAAAGCTCGTCTCAGAGAGTTTAGGCCACGTTGGAGAATAAAGGTGCTCACCCAAAATACCGACTTTCAAGCTCATTAGACTGACACAAACTTTTTTTTTTTATTTTTCCGGCAATGTATTTTAAAAAATGAGCAGTGACTCAAGACTTTTGCACAGTACTGTATAATCACTCCAGTTTCAGATGTTTAATATAAACATGTAAAAGGTTTTAAATACCTAGATCCGGGTATATAAAAGTAATCCTGAAAAAGAGTATCCCAGGCGGTTGAACCTCTACCTGCCCATGCATCTACTGTTCGCCCAGCTCAACAAACGTTCAAAAAGGTGAAATTTGGCAGCATTGCTTTGGCCCTGAGTGAAAGCAGTGTTAAAGTTAAGGTTGAAAACTGTTCTATCAGCATTTTACCCGTGTGAAGCAATTTACTAGTCCTATAAATCAAGTGTAACCATCAACTAGGAGGCAAATGTATGCCTTTGAAAGGATGTGAAAACATAAAAGCTTTCTCCAAACAGTCCTGCACAAAAATCAATTTGTTTCTTGTTGCACACACAGTTCTGCACACTCACATTTAGAGTGTGTCCTCACAGCTGTGCTCATCCCAACCTCATGGTTACCTGCGCATAACGCGTTCAGGCGACATGTGCAAACTGCAGCTTTAACAAAACAACATGACTTGCACTCTCCTTGGTCTCTGCACCTGTACAAGGAATAAGGATCGCTTTGACCTGTGAATCCTGTAAAGCTCCTCCAGCCGAGTCCAAGAGTAACAATATGGAGCTGGGATTGATAATAGATCCCCTTTAAAAAACAAACAAAACAAAAAAAAACGAGTTGGAGTAGCACCAGTGCACATACAGCATGATGCACAACCGCAAAGATATGAAAAAAGGAAAAGAACAAAGCCTGAGTCTGCACCTCCATCTCAAACCAACACTGGCACTTTTCTATATGTTAATTTGAACAAACGCACATCTGCCTGTTCATAAAAGCACCTCATCACCTGTTCACCTCATTAATGACCAACAGCCAATAAGATTTTAGTCCAGTCTGTGAATTCAGCTCAGAGTTTCTATATGGGGATGGAGACGATGGTCGGAAGCTCCCCGATAGGAGGGGGGTTGTACTTCTCGACCCTCATCAACCGCCGCAGGATGTCATCCCGATCACGTGGCCATCCGTATACATGCGTGTTCTGGAGCCAGTTAGGGACGTGGCACTAATTATACATGAAAAAAAAAATGAAAAAAAAAGCAAGGTGTGAGACTGGGTTTGGGATCAGTGGCATGATCTCACTCAGGAAGGAATGTAAAAATTACCTTTTTAGCCCCGGGGAACAAGATAGGAATGAACCTAAAATTCTTGCTTCCATTCTGGATGAATTCATTCTGCAGCTGAGTCACACACACGGGAAAGTCACATGCACAATTTTAAATCACAGGGAAGACGAGAGCACGCCATTTTGCGCTCTCGTTTAGATTATTTCAGTCTTCGTTTGGAGCACATTCGGGTCACTCACCTGTTTATGTATGTAAACCGTGTTGTAGGTCCTCTCGTCGCTCTCCAGGCCAGCAGGGGAAGCGGTCACCGTCTCGTAGTACTTGGGGCTGATGATGATGATGATGAGGTACTCTTTCTGAAGAAAAAAGAAAATCACAACTGGCAGTAAGCTACTGCAGCTATCAAATTGCTTCATGCAACAAGTTGATTCTTGCAGAAAGACTTGAGCTGCTAGATGTGCAAACAGCTACCTCAGTTGGCAGATTACTCAAATTAAACTATTTTTATTCCATTTGATCTGCATGAAAGTTTTTGTTTTTACCTCACTCAGGTATCGCTCCATGAAGTCAATCTTGCTTATGCTCCTGAACTGCTGCTCGAAAATGTCGATCTGAAAAGAGCAAAGCTGCGAGTCAGACAGTTTAACCCTATGCAGATAACACACAACGTCTTTATTCATTTTAAATGTGTAAAGCCAGTTAGAAGGACAAGCTGACAAATAACTAAGTAATGGAATGGTAGTAGCAGGTAGGTGCTTAGCACTGTGAGCCGCTGAGCTTGTAACATATTAACAGAAACTCAGAGTCACCAAGAAAATAAAAGCAAGAGATTTGAAACTTTAGCTGATGAGAGTCTAGTCTGGGAGGAAATTACAAAAGAGCCAGGAATCACAATTTAGTGTACCAGTTCAAAAATCACTTATTTAAATGGATGTACATTAAATTATTTAATAAGTTATTATTATATGCTATATATATAATAATTGCACATCAATTTGTAACGATAGCTTTTTTGTTTATTAAAATCTAGCTAGCTGAATTTTAACCAAGATTTTAAGTTGTCTAAACAAAACACAGAAAAAGACTAAAAGCTGCACGTACGTGTGTGTCAAAGCCGTTGTGCCGCAGCAGAGCCACAAAGTTGATGATCTCGTTGACATGCTTGTCGTTGTCTGCTTCGTACGTGACAAAGACACGCCCTGCAACAACGACAAATAATTTTTGAGAGGAGGGGTTCATCCGACAACAGGACCAGGCGTCTGATCTGCTGGTGAGCACTCACTCTGCTCCAGAGACAGCGGCGCGCTGCAAGGAGGGCGCTTCTCTTTCACTGGAACATTGTGTCCACTGCATGAAGTTAAGAAATCATTTTCGTTGCAGTCAGAAAACAGGCAACAGTGTGAGAAACAATTTGATCCTAATCAAAAAAAATGAAAAATAAAAACTCACATCTGTGTGAATCCACCTGCAGGAAGTCTGCAGTCACCTGGATCTGCAGCAGTACAGACAAAATGAATACCGGCTGCTGCCGTGTCTGTGGGTGGTTTAAAGGTTAAAAAAGGGGCCGGCAAACTTACAGTACTGGGGATAAGCTGCATGGTACTCAGGCCAGAGATGTTTGTTGCCCACATGCTCTCTGTTGAAGACGTCAGCAGGGCACTGAGCACAGCAGGCGGGCCCCTGTGGCGCACACGAGTACGGAGATAGCGTGTGGTGGCACAGGTTGGCTGAAGGCGGGTTGGAGCGCAGAGAGAGCGGCTGCTCTAAGCTGCCCATGCTGCTGCTGTGAGTGCCGGGGAGGGACAGGAACTTGCATCTGGAGAGGCAGCTCTCTCCAGAACAGCTGGAATAATCTTTCTGGCTCAGACAGGACGGCAGGCTGTTGGGATACCCCGACCAGCTGCTGGCGAAGCTCGGGTGGAGCCAACCACTGTAGACCTGGCTCGGGAAAGGAGTTTGTGGGCTGTACCCAGCTGGCAAGCTGCGAGAGGGTTGGGATGAGCAGAAGCTGGTCTGGGGGAGGACCCTAATGTGCTTGTGCTCCTGCTCTGTGTCTAGCCTCTCCCTGCCGAACAGAGAGCCATCGTGGTCTGGAAGAGGGTGGTGGCCCAGAGGGCTGGAGGTGGACTCCGGTTTGGAAAGGATGCTGGGGTCTCTCAGCTCTGTGTTCATGGTTTCATCATCTTCTTCAGGCGTGTTGCGGAGACTGACCAGGTTGCTGATGTGACTGTGAGCCGGGGAAGGCAAATTAATTTTAGTCTGACTTTAGTGGAACTTCTGTTTCACACACCTTTATCAGCTCTTATCAAGTGCGATATCCTCTGTGTTTTTAAAGTGAAAGCACACAGCAGAAAGGCAGCGCACTGTGATGGGATGTGTGCAGCGTTTCTCTCACCTAGTAGTTGTTGAAACAGAGTAGACCGACGTGGGCAGCATCATTGCGCTTTTTCCTCCTGACATCCATGTGTGTGGGGTTTGAGATGCACATGAAATTCTGCTGTAAAACACACAAACACACACACACACACGGGCATTTAATGAATCTGAAAATGTGAAATGATGATGTGAACAGAGGGGTGTAAACAGTCTCTTGTCTGTGAGTCAAGATGAACGGCAGTATACACTGTGAACAAAATTAGAGTTGATATATTTAAAGAAACAGAGCTGATAGGTTGTTAAAGCCAGACTCATGAACAGCCCTACATTACTGCAAACTCCACACAGTCAAAGGTATTTAAGTGCACAGGTGTGAAGAGCAACTCTTGAAATGTGAAAGCTTTGAAACCTGCAGAAACATGAACATTTTGCAGATGAGATCAACATTATATTATATATATATATATTACAGTAGTTTAATAATTGTGGTGTTTCTAAATCTTGGGGGAGGTCGGATTATTTGTTTAGTCTGGCTCATTTTTCCCTTTTCCCCCCTGTTTGGACGTTTAATTTTAATAAACCCAGCTCAGTCAACTCAGGACCACTTTTATTCGAGGTGAACAAACTCATAAAGCGCTTCTGATATCAGCCCACACTCGGTGTCTTTTTGACTTGATTTGCAAGAAACGTGTCTCCCACACAGGGGACTTTTCTCTAAATGTTTAATGGTCAACACATCAGGAAACGCACATGTGGGAATAAGGAAATGATGGTTCTCATTTACCAGAGAAATCAAACCACAAAAATTTTAAAATGTAAAACTCGCCTCTGGGATTTCAGAGGTCTTCTGGCAGTCCGTTTGTTTTGTTTTTAAAGCACTCAAACTTCAATGAAAACTGCTTTCAGTAAAGTAATGAGAAAAAAAAACAGTATCAAATCCCCTTAGATCATCTTTTTAGGGTCACCGTTCATTTTTCCATTGACTTTCTCCACACAGAAGCCGTGTAACCTCGTTTTAGGTGGGTTTATCTTCCAACACACCCCTGATAGTTCCCGTAAATGTAAATCAAACTCATTAAAAGCCGATCTGTGGTCGCAGTTTGCACTTTCCACTGACGCTGACCCAGATATTTCTCCGTCTGCTTAAATTTCAGGCTGGCTTACTGCGGTTCAACACACAGCATAAAAAACACACACACACACACACAGGATTTCAATAATCACACTTTCAATTTTCACACCACTACCAGCGTTAAATTAACTGTACTACAATCTGCCGTGAATTTTACTTCTGTCTATGAGTTTAAACAAAGAAAAAAAAGCTCAAAAATGAGGAGAAAACTAAAGAACAACCTTTTATTAAAGTTTTCTAAAGGTGTGATAAGCGTGCCAAGGATTTGGCAGAGCGCGTGAGCAGGTAACGTGTTGTGTAAGCGTAATAATTAAACTCACCGTCGCTGCTTCCACTCATCAAGCCTCCTTCAGGTCACTGAGCCGCGGCGTGGAAACACAGGAACGCCTCAAAGGCGAAAAAAAGTCTTTAAAGAGTCTCAAAGAAATATGAATTAATGCTAGAACGGCTCGATCCTCAGTTACTTCATCATAATTGTCCTTTTTACCGACATCTCCGCGAGAAACATGAAAAACACTGACGCACAGACCGGAGCCGCTGTGCTCTTTAGAGCGCTGCCGAGTTGCACCGCCCACGCGAGAAACTCCACCTCACCCACCGCACTTCCTCCACACACACACACGGTTTACTAATTGATTTACTTGTATGATCCACAGACTGTATTGAAAAGATGGAGGTGGCCACTGTGTAATGTGACTAGTTGATTTTGGATTCCACATTTAAAAGCATCAGTGTCACCTTTTTGGTGCCAGGAGTGATCATATTTGGAAAGAGAGGCTTTAACGGAACTATTTATTTAATTTATTTTATTTTTGGGTCCTTAAAAAAAGTGTTGGGGAAGTTGCCACACCCCCAATAATGTAATCTAAGTCTTAAAGTTTAAAAGGATGAGTAGGGATGGGAATTAAAAGGAATTCCGTAATTAAATGTTGATTCTCATTTGGTTCCCACTGGCTCTGCTTTAAGAGTCGCCCCCATCGCTAAGCAGCATATCAAAGACATGTTCATGCAAATTAACTCTATGCTCTGGGTCAAATGTTAGTGAATGTTGAAGCTATTTCCCCCCTTTGTTGTGATCAGTGTTGGGTTCACTACTCAAAAAGTAATGTATTACACAAATTCACAGATTACTTTTCTTAAATGTAATGCAGTGTGTAACTTAAGTAATTAAGTAACATACTTAATTACTACTTTTTACATTACTTTTGCATCCCCCTGTAAATTGACCTGAAACAAACTGTCTCATAATCACCATTCAACAATTTAAACCCGAGACATCAGCTCCATACACAAACACAAATCCCCGTCCTGATGAGGTCACATACATGATTTTTCTCTTAGTATTTAGGTGTGAACGCAAAGCTGACAGCACAAAGCAAAGTTCAAAACCAGCACAGAGACGTCAAAGTGATCGCCACAGCGATTCTACTGCAGAAGCATGAACACTGGCTCCTGCCTGACTGCTGGGGTCGGCATTCACTCAGCTGTAACATCACTCTGGGTTCTTGGCTATCTTGGCATAATGCTGTTGTTTTTGTTCTGGGTGCATTTATGGCTTTACCATCACGCTCTCGTCCTTTTGTGTAATATAAAATAAATTATCCAAAGGTTTCAACGCTCGATTCATCTGACAAATAAAAAGCAGCACTCAGCCATGAAATAATTCACTTCTATTAAAATATTTACACCTCTGTGCACTAAATCATCAGATTAACTATTTTCTCTAACATTAATCTGGTCCTTTTTTGTAACGGTGAGTTTTACAGTTAGATTTTTTTTATGTTCTTTATAGATTGTTGATCGGCATCTTATCATCATCATCTGAAAATGTCTCCGATTGGTCCAAGTGGCACTCACGGGAATAATTTTGTGCAGAAGGGTCATATGACCCGTGCAACACTTGTTTTTATAGGAGCCAGAAGCAGAAAGCCTGGCTTAATAACTTTAGGTTTAGTAGAGCCAATTACTCCAGTTAGTGACTTGCATTTGGACCCAGACTCAAGTGGCCACTAGTGGAACTGCAGTTTTTTGCTCTTGCTATTTGCTTGATTTTGCGAGGCGTAATCATTATCAGGATGGGTTTTCTAAAGTGGGAGATAATGTTTGAGAGAAAGACTTCAGCTGTGTGGCTCCTACCCTGTGGAACTAGGTCCAAGTTTGGTTTCAGGAGCCAGACAACCCCTCTGGTTTTAAGATAATGATAATGCTTACAGTTAGGCAGTTAAGGCTGGATGAGATAACCTTTTACTGTTACTGTGGACAGACATGTGAAAATATTGAAAAGACTTTGCATTCAATTATTTGCAAAACATGGAACCTGAAAGTGAAACCTGTGCACACTGTGGCATCAACAACAACCTTTACAGAGTTAAAAATCAATGAAAGTTTCTTTTATTTTTTTAATGTTCGTCTCTTCATCAAACTCAGATGGGGCATTTTCATGCAAAAATAACCACTTTACTACTGATCCTGTAAATTGTATTATTAGTAAACTGTTTATTTATCTGTAGTTTTCATCATTAGATGTTCATCCAAACATCAACTGCCAGCACAGTAGCAAACCTACACCAGAAAAAAAAGAAAAGAATCAAGGTCAAAGAGTCAACATTCCTCCACAGCGATGTGAGAGGCTTAAAATATCTCACAGAAAACAATGACTTCAACTTATGGCTGCTAAGGGTGGTTTTAGGAGCCTGGCGTATACTTAGTTTTTCACACACTGCTTCTGCATTTTGGTTTAGTCTATGTCGTGTTTTGCTGTTCATCTAAAGGTTGTATTCGATCAATCTTAAGACCTGAGAAGGACCAGAGGATTCTAAAGATGTAAAACATAGGAATTAAAAGAGCGGATTCTTTCTTTTCCACATGACCGCATGTGGGCTTTGATATACGAGTTTGGGAATGACTGTTCTCTAATAGTGGTCAGTTTTAGCAAATGGCAAATCATTTGTAAATTGCTACAGAGGTATTTTTTTCCTTTCCAAACCATGTATTTGTACAACACTAATAACCCCAAGACTTTAGAGTTCAGAAAGGTGATCCATCCATATACTTGAATCTGGTCCTATTTGTCTCATTGGTGTGTTTACATTCGTTTATGTAACTATTCATGCATGATGGGGGCTGGGGTATAGATCACAAGACTGTAAACCTGCAGGCTGCAGTTCCTGTTCAGTTTTGCTTTCGCTTGTTTTTTTGGTTAGGTTTAGTAAAAGGTTGTGGTTTGAGTGAAATTCTGAGAGGCCCATCCTACTGCTGCAGCAGTAGGTGCACCATGGCAGCTACTTTGTATCTCTAGTGAGACCATAGCTGTTTTCAAATTATAGGAAGAATAAAATTCTGAATACAAATCTATGACGACAGAAGAATAACTATCATAATAAGTTAAACCTGCGTATTTGGGGATAAATTGTAAAAACTGAAGGTTTTTAAAAAATCAAATTTAATTAGTGATGGTTTAAATGCATTTATTTTATGGTATTGTATTTCATATGATGTAAATAATGTAATATAGTGATATCGCCACCCTAGCAGGGCCTGCTGCGATTTTTACCCGGTAGGCGCGTCCTGCCGGCGCTCCTGCTGCAGGAGCCACAATTAAACCAGAGTGTTTAAGCACAGAGAACACAAAGCTCCCGTTCATTCCACTCTGACATTTTTTCCTCTGTTTTTAGGGAAATGTAACAAGCAACGTTCATCAATATAATTAAAACCATTTAATCATTTCATTGTTTAATACTAAATCTACTTAAAATTAATAGTTAATTAAACCAAAATCTACAGTTCTTTAATAATAGCAGATATAGATCACGACTTTCCTCTCTCCCAGAAAACAAAACACCGAATTAATCAAAACTAACAACAAAACAAAGTCCAGCACCTTAAAACCCATTTATTTGCTCATAACATGTTCTGTTGAAAAGTATCCTGTTTAGAAGCGGTGCACAAAAAATTACAGGAATTTTTTGTACTTTTTGCAAAAAAAAAAATTAAACCGTGAAACATTGATTTTTATTAAAAAATATCAATTTTTTCCTAAATATACAAAAATATTTTCAATACAAAGAAATTACTTTTACTAAAACTAAAACATTTCATTTAGTTTTGGAAAAAAGAGTTTGGTTTCTTTTTGCTTTCACACCATCATATATTAAAGAAACATTTAACATTGAGTCAAGTAATCCCTGAAAATGTAACTAACTAAAATAACTTACTACTCAACTGAATTCACCATTTTCCATTAAAAGCTAGTTTCAATGCATTTCAATGGGACATAACTACAAGACTATTTCAAGTGTAACCTTCCCAAGTAAGAAATGAGGGAGGAGTTTATAATGTAATAAAATATTGTTAGAGACACTGAAACAGCCTTAAAATCCTAAAAGCAAGCAGACTTTTATTTTGCAAACCCTTGTGGATGCAGAGATGCCTCAGGTCAAGGTCAAAGGGTAAAGGATGTGAACCCATATAATGAATCTATAGTTACATTAGGATCATTTTTCCCCTTCCTATACAACTTGAACTTGCCTCACCCGTTTCTTTACCAAAGGTATGCATCTTTTTCCTTTCAGCAGTCATTTCACTGTTTGTCTGTGGCCAGAAAGATTTAATAAAACTGGATGCAACAAAACTTTCTTAAAATTAAGAGAAACCTGAGCTCAGTGGTCACTTACATCAAGAATCTCAGTGTAATATGATCATCAATGCAGCCCCATACAAACAGCATGAAGGGTTAAATTTGTGTCCAGGAGCAGATTTAGAAAAACTCATTAATGCATTTTACTTTGTTTCTGCTAAAATAATAAAAATCACCAGTTATTTAGTATTTTACCTTTCATGCAGGCTTACAGATAAATGTAGTTTCCAATAATTCCTCATGCCTCAAAACACTCGCCCATGAGGGGGGGAAAAACCTTCCTGCAGCTAAGTATAATTTAAGCGACAGGGGGATACTGATAATATAGTCATAGCAGCACAAAAGCACCTCCTACCTGTCCAATTTAGAATGGCTTATTGTTAATTAATGGCTTATTATTCTGCCTTTTAGTCACTCAGAGCCCAAAATATTTCTACTTTAGTTGATTTTTGTTAAAAGCGAGCTTGTAGATGTCTCATATCTGCAGGGCTTATATCCACATTTCTGTTTGCATAGGTTTCTGGGGACACTGGCTTCTTCCTACAATACATGCCTGTTAGGTTAACTAGTGTTTCTAAATTGGCAGCAGGTATGAATGGTTGTTTGTCTATGTGTTGGCCATGTGATGCACCAGTGCACTGTCGAGGGATAACAGCTGGGACAGGCTAGGCCTCGTGAGTCTACATTGAGAAAGTTGGAGGTATGAATGCCTTTGTGTCATTTTGGTTTCTTTTAAACATAGTAATGTATTTATGTAAAACACATCAAACCTCCTCCTTTGTTGTTTGTTTACTCCTTATGCTGCTTAAAAATAATGAATTTTAATAGCTATCGAATGATCTGCATCCAACAGCGAACTCAGGGTTTATTGTGACGAAGCACAATTTAATAACATTATTTAAAAACACACCAATATAACAGTGTGCTATCTAAGCTGATGTAGGTACTGTGCAGTGCTGACTCTTCTTTGTTTGGAGAAGCAGGACTCGAGCCAGGCCTTCTGCACAGGAACAGCCTGACTGTACTGACGCAGCAGATCCTGGAGCTCCTGGTTCGAACAAAACAAAGATAGTATTTAATTTACATCGTTTACAACCTAAAGAAATGTCATCTTGAAGAAAAAGCCTCAGAACTCTTTCCACCCCACCCCAACAAATAAATATTACTGGAAAAGATTATGTGTGTCAAACGTCAGATAAGCATCAGTGAGCGTTACCATGACACTAACCTGTGAGTGGATGTTGTTCTCCACCTCTGCTACTATGTGGGTGACATCCGGACTCATGATCTCCTCCTCATCTCCATCATAAGTGCACATCAGCTAAGGAGGAGTTACGACATTTATTTTAACACCGTACCACCCCTCTGTAGTTCACTGTTGTGGCATTTAAGCTTTTCAGGCCCTTTTCTCAATAAAACCTCACAAACTGCCACAGATGTAAGCACACAGGAGTAGGTAACAGTTAAACACCAAGCTGTGGCATCTAGTATAAAAGGATATGTGATAAGATAACGGGCCAGCCTCTTCCTCTCTGATGCAGGCAAGTTGTAGAAAAACACACGGACCCCGTTCATGAAAGTGGGGAGGGCTGCAGGGCTCCCGAGTGCAGCTGAGGGCCCGAAGGCTGCCGAGTCAGTGTCATCAGAGTATTGCAACTGTTGCCCCGGGAAGGATGCTGAAGTGGATGTCTGGGGTATAGCTGTGTTTTTGACATTTCTGCTATGATAGTATCTGAAAGTTTGGTTAAGAGAAAATTACAGACATCTGCAACTATTCTATTACTGAGTCCAAGCTATGAAAGCACTAAAAGATACATGAATGTGGGGATGCCTCTGGAAGCAAGGTGCTTCCTGATGAGCCTCTCCGTGCCGTACCAGTTGAAACCTTTGGTGGCGTGGCCAATACGTGGAAGATGAACACTTGCTTTATGTGGTGAAAAAGACAACAAGGGTTAGCATGGCTGTTAGCGGTAGCCTCCTACAGTCCTTATGGTTGAAAGCCTTTTAGTGTGCAGGGTTACATCAATAAGAAAACACTGTGGTGAATGAAACAACCACAGACAATTTATCTATACAGCTCAGTATTACATGCAAATCTTCAAAAGGCATGGGGGAAAATAATAATCAATAAAGTCACAAAGAATTTAAGAGGTATGAAAAAAGAAGAGTATTTGCAACTAGAGAATGCATTTTCTGAAGAAACTGCAGTGTGGATGCTTATAGCTGAATGTTTTGAGCTAAAATGAAATAATTGTTAAATTTTAAGAGAAAAATGTTGAATGAGCTGAAATAGGCCGAATGATTAACGTGAAGCACCTGAAGTTGACAGAGAAGAAATGCTTTAAGTTTAAATCCTCCAGTCAAAAAAGATGATTCTGAAAGTCCTCAACTGTCTCCAAATGACCAGATCTGAACCACCTGTCTGCTGAAGAGAAATCCACCAATTGAATAGAAACCTGAATTTAACGGGCCAATCAGAGTGTCTGATTATCTGCACAATATCTGCTGTTTGTGTCTGTCTAGCTCTTCCTGTGGGCGTGTGTGTTTGTGTGTAAAATATTTGGTGAAAAAATGTTGACAGCTGAAAAACACCAAATCATTCAACTGAAAGCCAAAGTGTTGAACTGTTGAAAGCTGCAGTTTATACAGAGGAATAAGTTGAAAAGTAGCTGAACATGTTTAAAATGTAAATAGGAGAAAAAGCTGACTAGTGACAAAAGAAAATGTAGAGTACGGAAACATTTGAATGAACATTGAAAGTTCATATACTTTTATCACTGAACGACTGAAATGTGGGAGAATCCAATACAGACAGGTCAGTGCTGTAAGATGATGTCATTCTCCATTATAATAACAATGACATTGGGTGAAAGAGGGCAACGATGGCAACGTTTTGAGGGTAAAATGATGACTCTAGGCCGAACACTGACGACACAGCAGCAGTTTAAAGAGAAGACTTTAAGATAAATTAAATCCCCTGCTCCCACTCTAGCAGTTGGCCTGTGTCACTCTAACCTCGAGAATTCCGTGCCATACACACCCATTATAAACTCTGAAACGGGTGAAAAAGAGCATGAAACTTAAACTGGAGCTGAAGAAAAAGTATAACAGATATTGAAAAGATAAATACAAGTTCAATAGTTCAATGTATCGGCTTAGTTTTAAAGGTTGAATGGTCGATCTAGGTGAATGTATGACGATGTAGATAGAGTTGAAAGATGAGCAAGTTAAATGAGAATTTGAAGATTCTCCCATTGAAATACATGGTAAATTTTTGGTTGAATAAAGTTTAGAATAATTTAAAAAATATAAAAGTTACAAATGAGAAAAATAGAAGCACACCTTTCCAAAAGAAGAGGAATCTAACAGTGGTTGAATGGTTTTTTTTAAGTTAAATTGAACGGGCTTGACGAAGATAGACATCGAAAAACGTACGGAATAAAAAATAATAATAAAGATTCAAAGAACAATACTGTGGAGGCTTAATAAAAGAACAATACTGTGGATAAAAACCTAGTGAGCCATAGAGAGAAGAGAAGGAGATGGAGAAAGAGAACAAACCTGGAAATCCGAGAAGCAGAAGGTTGGTAATGTGCACAGCTGTGCCTAGATTACTAAATGTAAGATTTAAGAAGCGTTATTATAAGTTTCTTAAAGGTATCGGTTGATTTTGGGGCACAAACAGCAAAAGCAGTGAGTGCAAGGTGTTTTAATCAGTTCATCTAGTGTGCAACATAACCAGAGGAAATATAAGTCCTGTTTCATTGGTTGTTCTTCTGCAGTTGTGTTTGTAAGAATTTGTTGGTGCACACATCGAATGGCACACAGCACATCCTGTAAATCCTGCCAATCAGGTCTTACAATAATTACACACCATTTTTAGGTGTGTTATTACTGTAAGGTGTTCAATTATCATTTGTACCTTTACAAGGGTTCACTGCACAGCTGACTTGACACTTAAAATGTGTTTCACAATTTCACCACACACACACACACACAAAAAAAAGATATTTCACACTTTCTTGTATGAAAATAGCATGAAATGCTTTACTGCACCCTTGATTCTTTTGGCTGCTTTGTAAATCTTCTTCAGGCCTTCATCCAGAGCGCTTAGAAAAATCCCAGTCAAGTTGTTGGCTTTGTCTCGCTGCTGCGCCACTATTAGGGCTAACTGGGTGACAGGAAGGAGATGGAAGCTGATTAACACATTATCTGATTGCTGTTGCATGGCACTGAGTGCTGTTCTCCACAACATTGCAAGCCTGTCACCACACATTAACCCAAAGCAGGTATATCACACAGCTGATCACTACTACTGCAAAGAAATAAAGATATTGTGAAACAAGGGTGCATTTCGAGGGTTTTACTATGCAGCAGAGTGAGAGAGAGTAGCTAGAACCTACTTGATCTTGGCTGTTCAGTCTGGACTGTTTGTCATTAATTGGGAACAGCAGCACACTTCCAAGATCCAAATCTGAAACAAATCATATTTATTTTTGTGAGTTTTTCTTCAGTTATACCAGCAAAGAAGAAATAAAATGCTTTGTTACTGTTAATCTTACCTTTCATCTTTCCAGCTAACTCATACTGCTTCCGCGGCTCATCTGATCTCACCTCCAGTGCTGTAAACAGACCTCCTCTTCCCCACCGACCTGAGTCATCTACACAGGAATCATTACTTTGGTAAATAAAAAAAATGCTTTGGTTTGGTTTTCAATCTTTTCGTGCCCAAGGCGCACCAAACACTAAGCCAAAGCCACACCTGTATTTGTATCTGACATGTTGTAAGTTGTTGTTTTGTTTGAACTGACAAATTAAGGTATTTTTTTAAGATTTTGAACATCTAAATTTCCACTCCAAACCTTGTCAATCTCTTTTACGCAATCCAACAGTCAGTCCTGCTGCAACTGGTACAGAGCTAGTTCTCTTTTGTGTGAGACAAATTTTTCTCTCCACAAAGGTCTGTTTGGTGCCATGTTGGCATTAATCAGCTTCTCTAAGGCGAAGTATTCAGACTGAGGTTTGTAGAAACAGATGGGTATGGTCTGCTTAACAGTTTCTTTAGACTTTTTTTTTTCTTTTCCATTTCTGTAGGTAGTGGGTCGTTCAGTAGTTCATGTTTGCTTTGCACAAGAAAATTATCAATTTTGTACGTTTTCATTAACTTCTGCACTGTAAGTCAGGCCTTTGGTGTGTCAGCCTCCTACCTCCTGACAGTCTAATTCAGGTTCAGCCTCTCCGCTGTTCTCCTGTTGGGGATTTTTGGAGGATTTTTAATGCAAAGCACATCATATGTTTTAGTCACCACCAGACCATATGAGGAGCTGAAGTTTGTGCTTTAATTAGGGAAAATACTTCCTTGTCTGAGCTTATTACTTAGCACCTGTACCGACAGGTGACATCATGTGACTATGTCCATATGCATCTATTGTTCCTACCAAGCACACACTGAAATAAAAATTCAAATTTGTCAGTTTACGAGGTAACAAGAAACACGGAGGACGTACCGACACAGTGGACGATGATGGCGTCTCCCTGGGCGATGTGAGGATGAGTAACATCCCCCAGAACGTAGTGGATATCCGTGCTGTCGGACTCGGTGGAGCTCACGCTGCTGCCATCCTCCTCTTCTTCCTCCTCTTCCTCACTATCCACAGACGGCAGGCACCGAGATCTGTACCCGCAGGACTCCCACCAGGCCATTCTACACGATGAACAAACACGGCAAATAAAAGGAAAAACTGTTTGTCCCAAAGACTCTCAGCATTTTAACAAAAAAGCAAATAAACTGATAAAGCTATACTTTTTCTTGTATTTCTGCTCTTCCTGCTTCTTCTTCATCTCCTCCTGCATTTTGGCTCTCTTGGCTGCAGCCTCCTCCCTCCTTTGCCGCCTCAGCTCCAGCTCAGCCTCCGTGACAGGCTTCCTCTTCCTCGTTGGAATCCCAAGAGTTATCCGCATGGAAACCTGGGAACCCATTGAGAAAAATCACACTCGTATAACGCTCACACCGCTAGGATTATCGGCGTAAGAAAACATTACAGTTAAGATGACAGTTAAGAAAACATTAATTTATTAACATTCATTTATATAAATTCTTACTTGCAGTGCAGTTTAATTTCATTTAAGATTTTATAAGTTTCAGCATTCACTTTGGTGTTTGTATAATTCAGAGTTGGATAATATTCGTCAGGGGCAATATTTAAGAAATTACAATTTATAATAGAAACAAAGCTTTTTGACTGTTGACCATCAGTTAACAAGGACCAGCTTTTGTTTTAGTTTAAGTTAACTATAATGCTCTCGTTGGCGATGTTAAAGCTACAACTCAAAGCAACTCGGTGCCAGAGGAGCTACAACGCTGTGTGTGGTAGGGATAAACGCAGGCCACAAGAATCTTGTGATTATAATAGGATTTAACGGATATTCGCTTTTCATAACATAAAAACACTGACAGTTGAAGAATAAAAGGTCTCTGCATGAAGGAGAAATAGTGACATACGTATGACGGGTCGGTGAAATATGACCAAGCACCAAAAACAGCCTGCGGAACATTTCATTCACCTGTAATATCCTGTAAGGAAATGATAACAACCCCTCCAACGAAAATAAAAGAGGCCGCATTATTCAGAGAAACTGACAACAAGTCTGGACTACTTCTTTATTTGAATTCAAAGCAATGGCCTTCATAGATGTATGTATACTTTTAATAGTTGCCTCTGATTACATTAATCAGGCCTTCCGGAGAAAACCGTTGGGCAGACCACAGATCTGCACTACAATGCAGGATTTCTTTTAAGTGTTGTGTCTTACCCCAGTTTTGTGTCGCAGAGCTCGTCCCTCTCCTGCTGCTCTCTGAAACTCAGCCAGCTGCTCCTCCAACAAACGATCAAAGCTCTCCTGGTCCTCAGAGCTGGGGTCCTTACTGTAATCTTTCCCCTCAAAGAAATACATGTGGTCTAAAGGAGCAGAGGGGACAGCAGGATGCTGGTTCGAGTTAATCATTACAAACAGCAAAAAAAAACGAAGCACAGAGGAGGTTGAAATCTGCATGTAAACTAATAAGTTCCTTGCTTCTTTAAATGTTTTCAATGGAGGTGTCAAACCTAAGGGACACAAGAGGAATGAGAGTCACATTAGAGGCAAGACAGGTTGTCTTTGTCTTGTCTTTCATTTAATCAAAAATCCACCTCCAGCACAGCCGGAAATTCAATATTTGGCTTAATTACAGATCTACTACAAAGACACGACACAGCAAAGGCATAACAACCTGTTTCTGTTGTTCAAGTTTAGCAACTATTGGCAGTATGGAGCATTTAACAACAATAAATCTTGTTCTTCTCTACTTGAGGAAAATTTCACTGATTCATCTCATTTAAAGCTTTCACAACTGGGATGAAATTTGCTGCATATTACACCCAAAACACTGTAAATAAACTTTCTCAGAAAAATCATCTTTTTAATGGCCTCCTTGACTTTCATTTCCTGTGCTGCGGTGAGACTTCCTTTTACAGAGTCGTCACTTTGAGGTACATTCAAACACATTTTGCAAAAGATTAATGTCTTTTCTATGGAGCGCCTTCCCGTCCCTCTCTGCTTTAAATTTTCAGACATTCTGCCATAGACTTGCTGCAGTGTTTGAGATCATTGTCCTTGTGCGTGACCCAACTTCGCTCAGAACAAACAGCCTCATATTTGACTCTAACATACTTTGTTATACAGAGGAGTTCATGGACAGGTCACTGACTGGATTATGCCCAGATGCTGTGGCTGCAAATAGATCCCGGATCTTCATCCCTCCACCCCCGTGCTTGACATCACGCAATATGCGTTTTTGACAAACATGGCGCTGCACATTATGGCCAAACACCTCCAATTAGGTGTCATCAGTCCAAAGATGAGTTTCAGATGCCACTCCTTGGTTTCAGGCAGTTTCTTTGCGTCTTGCACCGTTTGCCTTTAGGGTGAATTTACTGGGACATCAACTCCCGGGAAGACTCTGACATTGTGTCAACTTAATGTACCACAGCAGAAAACTGGTAAAACCTTTGCTTTTATAGTAAATTCGATAAGCAGCACCTGGCTGCAACGTACGCTTTTAATCGCTACGGAAGTAGTAATGTTGTTTTTAGCTTCTTTTTTTTTTAAAAAAGACTCTCAATTCCTCTTGCAGCCCAATGTGAAACTAAATTTGGCACTCCTGACCTAAAGTGATTCTCAGATTTGTTCTGCTTTCTTTGCAACCTCTAGTAATGAGCCCAAGAGAAGCAATCTTTGGTGTTTTCTCCTCTGTGGTTTGCAGTCAAAAAACCAAAAGTAAAATTATATTGTTCACTATACCCCACCAGTCACATTATATCAACAGTTTATGAAATTCACACACTAAGAAAAGCCCATATTGATATGAGATTTGAGCATATACACTATAATGAAACATACTCTGCCCGTCTGCTTCAGATTCTTTCTCTTCTTCGTCTTCTTCATTTTCTTCAAGCTGGGAGTAGTCCTCATCGTCCACCCAATGACCGTTACGTGACAGGCCAAGGATCTTCTCCAGTTTCACATCTTGTATGGAGCTCTCATCAGATGACAAAAGCTTATCGATGCCAAACTTCAAGATCTCGCTTAGCTGTGCCGGAGAGGAAATGTGAGCAGAGGAGGTGAAAACTAGACACGTTTTAATGCGAAGTGGACAAACGGAGAAGCGAGCAGCGAAGGATTCAGAGATTATCAGTGATTATCCTGCAGTGATAGAATTCATTTTCAGTGATTTGAAGTTCACAAACCTGCAGCCCTGCTGCAGCTGACTGAGCTCGATCCAGTAAAGAGAAGCGGCCTTCTTCAATAACTGTGTGGGTGAGCTGCAACTTGGACACAGCACGGGAGTACATGATCTCCTCCACTGTGTCTCGTGCCAGGAGGCGGATCACTTTCACAGGCCTGTAGGAAATCATTCAAATATTGAAAGCGGCATCACATTGAACTTTCATTAGGTTGAGAATTGTTAAATTCAGAGAGTAAAGTAAAGCTCAAGCAATTCCATAATCAGTCAATCAATCTTTATTTTTTTAGCTCGTTTCCTGCAGATTACTGCAAAGTGCTTCACAGACAACTGACATGCAGTATTAACAGAGAAAAAATGTAATAGAAATAGACTAAAAGCTAGATGAATCAAACTGAAAGGATAAACATATAGAAATTTAACTGCAGCAGTCTGAGACTGCATGTGTCTGTATTTTTTAGACAATAACTCGCTTATTATCTGAAAAACATCTTCTTCTCTGGCCTTTTTCTGAAACAAATTTACCATCATTACGAATGTAAACAGATCTCTTGGTCCTGATATCTGCTGGCAAAGTCAGAGCCCAGTACGGCAGCTAAGTAAGCAGTCTAGCTGACTGATGCCCAGACTGACAGCGTTATGCCAAAGCAGTGTCAGAATACAGCAAACACCCCCGCAATGTTAACGAGAGCAGCAGACTAATACTACCTTAAAACATGAAAGTTTGTCAGTTCAGAACACTTCAAAAACCTTCTTTCAAATTCAGTCACAAAAGCCATCAAATGATGAGACAAAACTGGCTTTTAAAGGGGACACGAAACACTACATATATAAAAAGAAAAAGTGTTTGGTTTTTTTTGTCCATGGCACGCATCAGCCTACTTTTCCTACAGACATACCGATGGATGTTAGGATATCCAATCGTGCTTCAGTAAGAAACACCGTCCACAGGACTATAAAAACATGATTTCTATACTCAACAGTAACTAAGATTAGCTAGTAAAGACTAGTGTCATCTCACTTTGGTAATGTAAATATAATATGGCCATTATTAAATTTATATTTACTATTATTATTATACTGCAGCAGTGAACTTGAAGTCTTTCAAATACTGAGCTTAAGTGTGTATATATATATATGAGCTGCGATAACTGATTTTGATAGTGTTACATCTATGTCTGCTTTTGAGAGTGAGTCTCAGCGATGTAAATTAGCCTTTATATGTGTAGTGTTTCATGCTCCCTTTAATGAAGACCACAGCAAGAGAAAAAGAGATAAAGACAAAGTAGATAACTTCATCAAGAGAGAGTCACAAACTAACACTTAGACTCAAACAAATACTTCCTGACGTTCATGGTGAACACACTTTTAAGGTCAGCTGTTGGAGTTGTAGTATGATGTGTTAAAGTATCGCATCAACGTGCATATCAAATATTAGAATAACTATCAACAGATCGTAGCCATCTTTCTCTCTTAACTCATCTCCTCCTTTACCAGTATGCCCCTCTCCATCAGCCATATTTGCGCCTCCCCTCTGAATGCTTTACCTGTAGATCCCCACTCTCTCCTTAACCTAATTTTTAGTTTGACAGAATAACACCTGTATCAATAACCGCTTGCTGATAGTTAACGCCATAGCCACAGATAACTTTAAGTATATGCTTCTGGGTATTTTGCAATGTGTTCCTACAAATATTTAAAAGGTCATTAAATAATGAAGAGTTATATAATTATTGAAACAACATAACACAGAACCTTTAATTAGCAGCTGAACGGAGCAAGCAACAACCTTTTTAAGTATTAAGGTGGAATGTTTCCTCGCTTGTTGTGAGCTGGTCTCTGCACGATACATGCACTGCACTGCCTGAACCGGTCTGATTAATTGAACAACAGTTCTCGATACTCACACTACAATCATGATGCTACAGCAAGACTTAACAACTTCAATGGATACTCAATTGTTTTTCTTAATATTGAGCCAAAACACACCTTCAGGCCTGCTGTTCACAATCATCTACCCTAAACCCAACAGAAATGGTTTCAGGTGAAAAGCAGCCAGAGAGAGCTCGGGAGGTGCAGAAATTCTTTCAACGAGAACCTCCGGGCAATTACTTCATGTTGCTGGTTATGAAATGATGAGTGTGCGACAGTCTTGGCTTGTTTAACTTGTTTTTACTACATAAATCAAAAGACATCACTGACATTGTTCCCCAACAAGGCAAAAACCAGAATATGGAAAAACACTACCAGAAGTAAGTGCTCAAACGTTTTCGTCTCGCTCTGCCACATCTATTTTGCTGCTTTCTGTAAGCATCTCTATCAAGCGTTACTGATGTGCAGTAACTACGTTGCATGCAGGGAGTGGTCTTTCACACCTAACTAGAGATAAGCTTAATGAGATAGTTATTTTCTTCAGCAAAACAGGACATCGTGCAGAAGTTCTCACACGCTTATTTGTGCTGTCAATGTTGCACGCCCCCTTTGGGAAACGCTGCAACTTTTAGGAAATCTAAATGAAATACCGATCGGATCCTGTTTGGAATCATTTCTCGTACGCTTCACCTGTTTTGACCAATCCTGTGGCTGCGTGCTGCAGCCTGCAAGTCGTTTTGAGGGTTGAAGTCACTATCCACAAAAATGACAGTGTCAGCAGCTGTCAGGTTCATCCCGACTCCCCCTGCAAAGACAGGGAGAAAAAACAAAAACTGAAAATTTTGGGCCCTTTATTTTTGTGCACACAATAAAGAAACAGCAGGATTGGTGCATTTACTGTAAACAGGTTAAAGAAAATCATAATCTGTGACAGGAAACATGCTGGCCTTATTTAAACAGGCGTTTCATTCTGCTGCAGCTCTTATCTCCCCTCATCACTCCCCTTTCCTCTCTCAGCTACTTCTGTGTTAAAAAGTCAGCTCAAGCCGAGTTTGCAGGCTCTTCTGCATATCTGAATCTACAGCAGAGTTCACAGAAGTGTTATCTTAGAAATTGCCACAGTCTTGTTTGTCAAATGCACTCTCAGCACTTTTGGCATCTAAAATGTCTACTGTAGAAGGGGTTACTGCTTCCCTTTTTCAAAAGCCTAGTTCCTAATCTTAACCAGTGGGGTGCTTGATGACGGATCATGTGATGACTTTCTATCCCTGTTTAGGTTTTTTTGACCGATCTACTATTTAGGTTTTGTCCACCCATTTCTTGCCCGGGCAGGTGAGGCTGAGAGCGCCAAAGTATTTGGTATTGAGTAGCAGGGGAGGGAGGAGGTGGTAGCTAGCTGTGAAGCTGCATTTTGGTAATAAATGCCACCTTTCTTCCACATCCTCCTGCCTAAAGATCTGCTTCTTAAACATCCCTCTGAAATTTTCTGTGGCTAACCAATAACAGCCACTTCTTGTATGGGCTCCCCATGTGACATTTACCAGTGATTTATATAACTTATGTTGCAGTAAAATGAAAAAGCAAAAGATCCAGACATTTGCCTGAAGAATATCTTAAATACAAACTATTCTGTCCTGGCTCCACATTTTCATTCTTCTACTAGAACAGCTCGGCACGGCATACAGTTCAAATTTTTTGCTTAGTTATCATATAGTGCAGCCCCTCAATTTATAGTTATATATCACAGAAAATACCAGGACATTATTTACCAGCTTTAGTGCTGAGCAGAAAGACAAAGACATCTTTGCTGCTGAAGTTCTTCACTGCTAGGTTTCGTTCCTCCCCTCGGACTGACCCATCCAGACGTTCGTAGCTGTAACCTGAACAGAAAAGCTCAATTCAGCATATATTTATAATTAGGAATAAAGCAAATGGTAATCGAGTGTGCCACTATGAAGAATGAGAATAAATACCAATTAATTCATACCATTAAGAACAATTAATAGTAAGTCAATGAATAATAACCCCCAATGTTCCCACTGGTAGGTATGTAACCACTCAGGGTACCATACTCTCTATTACTTTAAACTTGGTGAGTCTGTATGGCTCAAATGAAAATACACCCAATTTTTTTTGAAAATCTGTTTCTTACTGTATTTGTTTTGCAACAACTTTATATAATGGAATAGAATAGAATTCAACTTTATTGTCATTGCACATGTCACAAGTACAGGCAACGAAATGCAGTTTGCATCCATCCATCCAGAAGTGCTTCAGCCATAGTATAGATATGACAAATATATATAAACAATAATATAGATATATTACAGAATGGGGTCTATTAGGTATGAGGGTACAAAAAAAATGGGTCTTTTGTGGGTAGTTACAATGTACACGGTATGAAGGTATGTTGTGAATATGCTATAACTAAGTATGTACAGTCTGTAGTGAGTGTACAAGCTATGTACAGGCTATGAACAGGAATATAAATATGAAAAAAACTATACAGAATATGAATATAAAGCTATAATTAGAGGAGACATTAACTGAACTCTGAACCCGAGTATAGACCGTTCAACAGGCTCAGATACCTATTAAGCACAAACGAGTACAAAGAATAAACAGCAAAAAAGCAAATTTAACCCCGGATAAACAGAGTAAATCTTTGGAATTAGACTTAAACGTTAGCGACGACGCAACAAAACAAAGTGAATTGCTACATTTGAGAACTGAATATAATAAATTATCTTCTGATACAGCAGGAAAAAGTCTAATGTTGCTGGAGCAATCTTACTATGACCAAAGAGAGAAAGTGGGAAGACTTTTGGCATGGAGAATTAAGAAAATGCAGAGTGAAAGAGCAATTCATTGTATAAAGACCTCTTTGGGGAATGTAAGAGTAGATCCATTGCAAATAATGACAGTTTTAGAGAATTTTATTGGGGGTGCCCGTTATCTCCAATGCTATTTACCATAGCTAAATAACATTACCTGGCGAGGACAATTAGAATGAGAAATGACATATTTGGTGTCCAGTTAGGAGATCAAGAGCATAGACTTGACCTGAAAGCTGATGACCTGATAGTGCTTTTGACTAGTTTGTCCATTAGCATACCAAAATTAATGCAACAAATGAAGCTATCTGGACGATTTTCTGGCTATAATATAAATGATTCAAAATCCTCCATTCTATTCTCGAACAAGGATGAAAGGCTAAATCCTGTTTATTAATGCAAAAGAGAAAGAATAACCCCAGTCAAACTCAATCGCTGGTTGCCTGTCATCCCAGATAGCTGTAGTAAATGTTCCAGGGGACTCGAACTGCAGGCCTCGAGGGCCGTTGTCCTGCAGGTTTTAGATCTTACTCTGGGTCAACACACCTGAATCTAATGATCAGTTCATTACCAGAATCTGGAGAACATGTTGAGGAGGTAATTTAGCAATTTAAATCAGCTGTGTTGGATCAAGGACACATCTAAAACCTGCAGGACACCGGCCCTCGAGGCCTGGAGTTCGAGACCCCTAGACGAAAAGGGCTCCCTGTTTCACTGTGCATGGAGCTGTCCAAAACAGCGAAACCAGCAAACAGCAAAACCAGACAGCTAAAATTGATTGACTTTGGACTCCTGCAGGCCAGGCAGTATTGGAAGAAAATGCATGTACCCTCAAGTCACATGTAGGTAAGGAGATGGCATCATGTGTTGTATTGGAACGACTTACTTATATTGTCAAAGAAAAGAGTAGACTTTGACGAAATTTGGTTACCTTTAACTGAGTTTCTGAGGTATTATGAAGGGAATTAATTTAGAAAATTATACATGGTGCTGATTTTTTTTTTCTTTTATTCTCGCTTTGTTTTGTGTGTTTTATGCATGCTGTGCACTGGTTTTATTTTTTTAACCTGTATCTTTTTATTTTAGGGACTATGTTGTTTAATGTAAGTCTTATGTTAACTGTACTATTATCGCTCACCTCTGTACTCCATGTAGTCCTGGAGAATATCGAGCATCCTCGTCATCTGAGAGAACAGCAGGATCCGATGGCCCCTTCAACCATAGATATGAAAACACAAATAATGAATATGTGACTTAAAATAGCACAACATCACAGCGATGCAGCACTCAACCACCAGGTGGTGCCAAATAACACGTCTGCAAACCCTTTGTGGAGGAACGTCAGCATGCTGTCCAGAAGACAAAGTTTTCCACTGGCTTCAATGAGATGTTCCCCCATCTCAAAGGGCTCTGGCTCAACTCCTATCCAAGAAACAGACACACAAGCATAGACGTATATTGGAAGCTTCTTTATCCTATCCTACGCCTCAGGTCTCGCCTTTAGCAGAGAGAACTAAAACCAGTCTTTTTTGTTGTTTTTTTTTAAAATCATCTCATCACTGTGCACCTCTCACCGTCAAACAGATAAGGGTGGTCAACACACTTCCTCAGGTTCATCAAGATGTTCAGCAGGCGAGTCTTGCTGCCTTGCTCATTTCCAAAAGCCTCTGAAAGAAGAGTTTTAGAAGTAGATTGAATTTACAAATGACTGATGCCCCTATTATTAGAACTAATATTTCCACACAGGACTTTTAAAAACACTCTACAAAGTGGAAAAAGCCAAACTCAAAGGGAAAAATTTTATTGTATTTATTGTAATTATTATTATAAAATCACTTCTAAAATGGAGAGAATTGATGGAGAGAAGTCAGGATTTAGTGGCCGTTATGCCAGCTGTCAGCTGCTTTCTAAACCAGATGGAGAAAAGAGTGCCTTCTTGTTCATGCTGTAAGTAAGAGGGAGGGGGGTGCATAATGACTTAGTGCCCAAGTCTCACCCAGATCCTTCATCAGAACAGCTTTGTAGTATTTCTTCTGCAGAGCGGACATGCCGTGATAAACCACCAGCTCGGTTTTCTTGGGGAGATCGACGGCCACCTGAGACTTGACTCTACGGAGCAGGAAGGGCTCCAGGATGCTTTGGAGCTCAGCAGCTATAAAGGGAATAGGATTCACAGTTAGCTTTCCTACAGTGCATTACTGTACTGTACTTTTATGTGACCAATATTTCACTCATTATATTTCAAAATGTTTACCCGGATATGGAGAGACGCATGGACTCGGAAATGAAACTGAATGTAAGTTATGCTTTGTTATGTTATAATTATATATCGTACCCAAGGCAGGCTGACTTTGTACATCAGAGTAAGAGTTGACAAAGCTGTCTGTGTCGTCTGGTATAAAGATGCTGGGCTGGATGAAGCTCAGCAGGGAGTAGAGCTCCTGCAGGTTGTTCTGAATGGGAGTCCCTGTTAGCAAGACTCTGAATCCAACAGAAAACTACAAGAGAAGCACACAAACAAACTGATTTAAGAGGTCAAGGGAAAGAAAACGAAGAAATCTGCACAAACCAGGTGTTGCTCAGTACCTCTGTCAAAGTTTTGTGCAACAGCGAGTTTTGATTCTTCAGCCTGTGAGCTTCATCGACCACAAGCACCTTCCACTTCCACCTGAGGGAGAGATCGAGGAAATATCAGCACATGAAAACGTCTCAGAATCTCAGTGAACAAACCTTTAAAATAAGACCATTATTCTCTTCCTTTTCTTCTGTCACATATAATCTGTTACAAATGTGGATTGCTCATATTAAAAATGGCTCATGTTTAAAATAATGACCCCTCTCTAATAAACTGTGGATTACTACAGAGACACAGGCTTCAGACTGATATAAAAGCTTTGTTTCTGACAATGGGTGCTGTTCCTTGTTTTTCTCACCTCTCGCTTAAAACTCTAAAAACTTGTATTAGGACACCACAGTTACATTTTCCATTGTTTCCAGAGCAGATCTGTCAGCAATGAAGCCCCAATAAAATAAAATAAAAATTAAACCTAAAAAAACAAAAATTCTTTTTTTTTTTAGTAATGCTGATTACCAAATAAGCTCTTTTTAATGGGTGAAGGATTTTTTTAATTTTTTTTTACATTGTTATGTGCTTACTGTTTGTACTTCTTGGGAAAAAATCTAAATTTCAAATATCTTACAATACTAAATGCCCTAAAAAGCATCTTCCATTTGGGAATTAAAAATCAATGTCATTACCAGAATACACACAAACTCACCGTTTCAAGAATGAAGCATCTTTGAGACACAGCTGGAAATTACAATAAAAAAAAAACATCAGTTTAAATAAAGGTGAAACTTTATTCCATTTTTTTTCCACTTAATTTCCTCAGACCTCGTATGTAGTGAGAAGAACATGGAAGTCCTGAGTGTTCGCCTCTTGCTGGATCTCTGCCCGCCTTTCTTTGTCTCCTTTGTAAACCAAGACTGTGAGTGAGGGAGCGAAGCTGAAAGCGAGGCACACACAGGTTTAAAGATGGCGCTAAACGCACATTAGCAACTGAAACGCAATCACTGCTTAATGTAGCTCCACCTTTCCAACTCATTCCTCCAGTTCTCCAGGACAGAGAGTGGACTCAACACCAGAAATGGTCCTTTCTTCCCGAGAGCCCCTGACATGTACACCAGCAGAGAGATCGTCTGAAGGGATACATGATGATCAGAGCACCGTTAGAACATGGAAATTACACAAGTAAATAAGGAGCCATATATAAAGCAGTCACCAGTGGTGGGATTCATGAGGGTGTGAAACACAAGGGGAAAACCTCTCATTGCCAACATATGTGTGTAAGTTGTCTAACGAGGCACTTGGAAACCAAGAATATCTGTTCAGAAAAACTTTGCTTAACTTTTAAGGGCATTAGCTTTGCTCCATTGTATGCTAATGTGATAAAGGTGTACGCTAGTGGAAAAACCCCTGCATTAAAATAAATATAATTTTAATAATTATACAAATGTGATGTTAGGACCAAGTGACAGGAAAGTGCAATCAAAAAAGGCACAACTAATATGTCACATGGCACTGAGGCTTTTTTGAGTCAACTTCTGTGCCACCCCCAGTGTAAGAGATGCTCCAAGCCTGACCACCTATATAAAAACTGGCCATGTCACAGCTCTGGATTACAGATGGTGTCACACCTGGCAGGTTTTACCCAAACCCATCTCGTCTCCTAAGATGCATCCCTGCTGGTTCTTCAGGCACTGAGTTAACCAGTGCACCCCGTCCAGCTGGTAGGGTCTCAGCTGTATCCCTGTGAGGAGAAAGCACATAGATCATCACTGCTGGAGCACGTTAAAAAATAATCCCTAGAAATTATATGTAGGCAGGCTATAAAGCGCTGAAAGTGGATTAATTTGCGACAAAGTGCGTTTACTTTGCATCCACAGTAAACATCATGTCACTGTGAATGAATAAGGACAGCTGGAAGTTAGTATATGTCGTCCAGGGTAAAAACAGCCTTCCTACCTCTCAATCCCCACTTCTTCAGGTCACTCTGAGCAACATCCGCCTTCTTTTTCTCTGCGATGCTCTTTTTTATTCTCACTAAAATGTCCGACATATCTGCTGACCGACAGGACTACAACTTACATAAACACGACTTTATTACAGACATGTACAGGCATGCGAGGTCTCACTGTTGTTTTCATACACAGCTTACGCTTCCTGACTGGGTCACGTGAGGCTACGGAAAGGCGCGCGGTTTTTATAACTTCGCCAAAAGTTTGTTTTGTTTTGAGCAACCCTCCTTTCGTTATATTTTGCTAGGAAATATACGCTAACATAAATGGAAATACCGAATAAAAGGGAAAGCAGTTTTTAAATTCTAACAACTATTTAGAATTTGCACAGTTTACAAGCTCAGGCTTGTTGTGACAGGAGGCTAGTAACAAAGTGCCTGATAATACAATTTAAAGGAGCTTTCTTTGCTAGACGCCACACTGGTTCATCTCTGAAGTCTGGGGGCTTTTTTATGCTTGAATTACTCAAGACCTCAAAAAACAAAAGACATTACTCTGAAAGTGGACGGGTGCAAGGACTGGACCGAAAAGGAAGCCAATG
>VUQR01012770.1:10277-20642 GCA_015108515.1 Hemichromis elongatus | reverse complement strand
ATTTTAAGTGTTTATATGTGGACGGAGATATTTTTTCAAAACTGCACATGTGGACAGGATTTAAAAAAAAAAAAAAAAAAAAAAAAAAAAAAGGGTTCTTAAAAAAAAAAAAGAAGAAGAAGAAAAGTCCTAAAAGCTCCAAAAATACTTTGAGTGCTTTAAGTTTTAATGTGAAACTGATTTTCTGATAGTTTAGTTCTGAAAATGGAAACAAGAACCAAAAATATAAACGAGAAAATGCGAGACAACTCCAGATAACTGGAAATTCACCATTAAAAAAATGTTAACAAGACCAACAATCTAACACACCTGCATTAAGAAAAAGCTCTGTTCATACCCTTGTGCAGTATCGTGATGACATAATTAACGTAGCTTCACGTTCAAACACCAACACAATGTAAGACCATAAGAAGTTTGAATAAACACGCATTTTGTCTCTGAGCAAAATGAAAAAGAAAATGAAAACCAACAAATTTAAAAAGTTTAAAATTTGATTTATTACAGATATTTACACATATTACAAACAAAGTCTACAATCATAAACTGGATTCAGTTTAAGGGGTCATTTAATACAGAACCAAAAATTAATCAGATCAATCAATGAAGTATAACTGAGAAAAATAAATAGAAAAGTTGCTTCTTTTTCACCTAAACTGATGCCTGAGCAGCAGGAAGGGTCAGAGACTTTCTGCCTCATTCTTTAACACTTCATCCAACCTGAACCTTCACCGCAAACAAACGCAGCTTATTTAATGCACATGGCCAGCATCCTCATGATTGCTTCCCTGGAAGGTAAAGAACATAAATCAGACATGCAGGCTTTGAATGGCACTTTGTTTCTGTTATTTATACAGAAGATTTGAAGAAATAGAGCAAAAGCTACAAACCTCACACATGGGATGTATGACAGGCTGTACCTGAAAACACACATTTTTATTTAACAAATAACAATTTAAGACTGAAAAAAAGGAATTAGACAGGAAGTAGAGACTCACCAGGTAAATGACAAGACTTGTAAGATGACAAACAATAAAGCAAGTCCAAAGTTCTTCCACTGTGAGGAAAAAGGGAGACATTGCAATCAAACACTGAAACTAATCCAATAGATAAACCAAGTTAGAAGTGATCATTTTGGGAGGCACACTCACCCAGAAAGCTGCACAGAGAGTCAGAACAAGGCAAGTCTAAAGCAATGACAGAGAGGCTTTAAGCTTTAATTCGAAGCATTTTAACAAAGTTTTGCATAAACTGCTTTTGAAGTAAAGCCATTTTTTGTACACAGCCCCTCATTTTCAGACTCAAATATTAACTGGACAAACTAACATAGTTGTAAATATAAGGATTGTTTAATACTTTGATAAAATACCCTGACTGCTTAAAGTCTAGAGACCATGGATATTACCAAATGCTGCATCTTGTTCTGCTAGACCTTTACTGCTGCTGGTTTTAGTTACTCCTTGTTTGTGAGTTTCTGCATTTATTTGTGTAGTTCATAACTGAAAAGCATGCTCCGGTGGTTTTCCAATTTCTTTTCCTGAGAAACTGTTAGGTTGGTGTGCGGTTTCCTTTTGCACCGTGAAGTGCAGTCTGGTCAGGTTATAGCCCTGTACACCTCACACATCATCCCGCTACTTTTATCAGCAGTCACATTATCAATAAACACCAGTAGCCAGGTTCCACAGGCAGCCATAACATCACCTCCACCATGTTTGACAGATGATGCAGTAAACTTCAGATCATGAGCAGTTACTCTCCTTCTCTCCTTTCCATTCATCCCAAGTTCATCCTGTTATATTTTCTGTGGTCTTTTTATTTTTTTAAAGGCTTTTTGGTTTTGCTAAGCGAGTCCGTGCATTCATTCTTTTTATGACTCTACCACATTGCTCATTTGGCTATATCTAAAGTTCTTGTTTTGTCTCTGTTTGTTTGTTTCAGCTCCCTCACTTGCACTGACTCTCTTGGGTCCCATTAGTTAACTATATTACCCTTGCTTCCAGTTGTAGAAGCAAGGGTCATATGTCAGAACTGCAAAGTATGATTCTTGGACATGATGTATGTGCTCATAAGCACTTTTGAGCTGAGAAAATCTTCAGATCTACAACACACGTGTCAAATTACTGTCCGATGTTATTATTTACCTACATGTAGTTAAATATGAAGAGGATGGAAACCTAATTGCACCTGCTGTGGGACATTCAGAGAGAACATCTTCCATTAGAGTGAATCTTGTAGTTTTGTATGACATATGCACACCAGGGTCTGATTTTTGTCAATCCATCCACAACTAAGTTTTTTGAACTATAGCTTGGTGTTGTCATGCAATCCTCTAAGCAGAAAGCTGTTCTATGGAATCCTTTCACCTTTAACCAGCTGCCAAACTCATTACGATAAAGAAACAGATTTTTTTTTTTTTTTACAGTAAATGTAATTTATTGAACACAGTCCACTCATGTTTGTGTAATAGGTTCTTTCTTTAGGGGGTTAATATTATTATTATTATCATTATTATTTTGTACTTACCAACATAATTGCAGTAGCCAGGGCTCTTGTTTTGTCACACATCCTTTTCAGCTGCTTTACTGGGCCCATCAAAAACATTGTGCTATGGACACAGTGAAATGTGCAAGAATGAAAAGCGGTTGTTAAGTCTTTTAAGTGTGTAGAATATGCAAAATAAGCTTCCCCTTTCAAGGTATTTTTTCATCACTAACCTGCACAGAGCACATATGTTGCCAAACGTGTAAAAGACAATAAAGAGAGTGATCCCAATCTTGGGGAGGAAGAGGACACACACTCCCTGCAAGACACACGTGAATACAGGTGGATCACACGTCATGATTTAGAAGCCTCACTTTAAGGAGGGACTAGGCAGTGTCGCCAAATGAATGAGCATCATATCTTCAGCATTCCTCAGAGCAAGAAGAACCAGTAGGGCAACACACGCTTCAGCTGGGCTCTTCCTCGTTGTGAAGAGCGACTGAATATTGTCGTAGGAAAAAAACACAGAAATTAAATTCTTACCAGAACTGTGCATGCGGCTCCCACCACGAAGCAGGCGATGAACCCCTTTATACGTGTGCCCCAGCTTAAAGACGAGGCTTGGTTCATTTGCTGCATTAGTAGAGATTGAATAAATGATCGATTAATCATCCAGCTGAGATTGCTGGCAAGAGGAGTGAAAGCTGGGATTAGCGCTTTACCTGTACAATGTTCCGGTCATCTCTGCGCGCCTCCTCGCCGCTCAAAACCGACTTCAATTTATCCATACCTTAAAATTCTGCTTAATTGGTGAAGAATTTGGGTTGTTTCCTGACCTGAGAGGAACTTTGCTGGGTTTTCTCAGATCTGTGTGGATGGGCAACAGCGTCACATGCCAGCAGAGGGAGAGCCGAATGAGCTGTCACTACATTACCTGGCCAGGTGGGTCATTTCATCTTAGTCACACCTGAACCGGAACAGTAACAAAGACGGCTCACTCTGACCTTTTTTTTTTTCCCTAGACGTGACTCTAAGTGTTAGAGAAATTTAAACACACCACCCAGTACAGGTATAGGGTGAACAACAGGGTCCAGATACCACTATACCACCTTTACATTGTAAAGTTGAGCTTAAAGCAATTAATTCTGCTTATTAGTTTTATAAATAAATTCTTATATCTTTCTTGCATACATGAATGAATTCATAGGAATGATCAAATAAAGCACCTTTTGCGGTGTTCTTATAATTTCAGCACATCTAACTGCGTATCATACCTGCATTAAATGTTCAAAGACTGTCACACACAGGCCCGATTTTTAAAGACTGAGTGTGTAATCTTCTCAAAACAGAACATCTTTGTTTATCCCTCTCGTCAACAGATGTTTTGTGTTGTTAAAAATAAATCTGCACAACCCTGTGATGACAGATCATTGGATATTAATGTGATTGTGTACTAAAAATCTGGGGTTCTCACATTGTAGGGCCATTCTTAGTATTTGAACTATTTGACACTACTGAAACTTTAATCCTGGAAGTTCCATGTTCCACAAGTGTATCAACATTTCTGTTAGTATTAATAGAATGGGGCTGACAACAAAATACAACAAAACATTTTTTAATGTTTGAACAATTGTATTTATTTTTTTTAGTTTGAGTCACTTGTTAACATGAAACAATATAAAATGTACAACTAGTGCTTTCAAGTAATACACATAATGATGCAGTGACATTTTCACCACAAAAATGGCACTACTGAATACCAAACTGTGGAAAAAGTTTAGCAAGTCAAAATTAAAGCATGTAATCCATTAAAAGCTTTTTATTCATATTGAATGTGCAAAGTAGTAACAAAGATATGACAGAGTATATGAACATTATGTTGCTGTAAAATAAATAAGAGCAGCTATAATCCCCTCCACGCCTTGCATAAACAGACTCTCTGGATCCAGATTAATTTATATTTTCAGAAAAGATGTCATCGCTTGATATTTATTATTAAAACTGTTTTGAAGCTGTGATGTTGTGAAGCATCCAGTCTTGCTCTCTTGCAATGGTAAATAACTCAAAACCTTCTGGATCCAGATGATATTTTTATAGTTTTTATATACAGTCACAAATTTTGCCAAGCCACAAGAGTTTCATTTAATTAAACTGAACAAATCATAAAGCTTCCTCGGTGGAGGTAATGTCAAAAGTATGGTTAAAGGTTGTACAGCTGGTTAATTAAGGCAGAGGTAGAGATGCATTTCTAGGGTGAAGGTTCCACATCCACATCAGTTTCCACATCTGTGTGTCTTGTTTCTTATTCTGCTCCTGGAACTTTGAGCGTTTATCCCTGATTTTTCTATAATGTTCATGAGTCAAAATGGAAGATGCACAACAGCCCTCTTCACATAAGCTCATCCTCAGACTCTGGATCTCGCTCTCTTGCCTTCAGAAGTCCCATTTCCACTGGAGGAGTCTTCTTCAGTCTGGAGCGAACCGCACTTTAAAAGGAAAACAGCAAACACGAGAATCACACATAATGGAAACTGTGCAGGAGAGCCAATAGAGCCACTCAAATTGTTACAAATAGTACTAATAGGTACTAATAGTGCTAAAACAGAAACACAAAAAAACCCCAGCAGCTATCAGAAATACAGACAAGCAGTACACTTCTTTCCCCTATAGGTGTGCACTAGGGCCAGTTATTGGAACTAAAATTAAGTGTGTAACTTTTAAAATCCAAAAGGTTGGATTTTATGGTGAAACACAAGGAAAGGGGGGCAAAAAAAACAAATTTGATTAAAAATGACATGATATCTTAAATTTTAATATTAAATCATCTTAATTTACACTTGGATTTTGCAGTTTTACTGTTTGTTTAAAATAAATGAAAACTGCTTAATCACATTCTGACAAGTTTAATTCCATATGTGTGGAACAGGAGATCAGGGGTTTGTGCTCCATGTATCTGGTTATATCTGCATCTATGGCCAACTTAAAGCTTTATGTCCTAAATAAGACTAAAAATGAAAGCTGCATTTCCAACTCTTTGAATATATTTAATTCAGAATGGGACGTCTTATTGAATTGCCTTCCGTGAAGCAGGAACTTACCAGCTGACGATGCAATATAGCACGCTCACTAAAAGCATGGCGAAGGCAAGGTGCCAGGAGTAACACATGGTAATGAACATCATATTGTCTGGATCTTTCAAGTCCCACTCAGGGCCGCGTGGCGGATAAAGCACAAAACCAACCTGTGGTTCAGAAGAGATAACATCGGGAGTAATTACCAATCGGGAAACACAAAAATCTGCTCATAAAGCCACATTCAGATTTACCTCCCAGAACCAGGTCCCCTGAACCACCGTCAGCGTGCAGCGCAGCAGCTCCAAAATGATGTTGCCTCGGTGAAAGATCTCCAGGAAGGCAACAAGAGTCTCTCCAAATACCGCATACAGAAGGAGCAGATGCACATGGACATCCAGCATGCTCCTGCCATGGAGGTGGTAAAGAAACAGAAATCCTGCACAGAACAGAGAGCTGGAAATGTAGGTAAATGTGTTTGTCTTGTTCTAAAATGCAATTATTTATCCAAAGCTATCCCTACAGATTATCTTAAATTCAAACAGTGCAAAAATAATTGACTGAAATGCAGAAATGCTGTCTTTGCATGGTTTAAATTAGGCTTAATTAACCCCACAGGGTACACTTAAAATTACCTTTGAATGGAAGGGATTACCGTGGAGGAACTCAGATTAACAATAAATCTATTTATACAAGTTTGCTGGAAAATGTACAGACAGGCAACACGTTGTAAATAAAAACATGAATTTAATAAAAGATCAGAGTTTGGAAGTTGGTCTATTGTTTGGGAACATACAACAGAAGCTTCAGTCAGACCGGCCAACTGGCTCATGTTTTAGGAAAGTGACATTTGTGTTTCAATTTATGGAAAAGACGTCACGTTAACAGGGTCAGCAATAACAGGGTCAGCAATAACAGTCTACAATGCACCTGATGATTGCAATGCTTGCGGATTCGAGCCATTTGTACGTTAATATTTTCAGTGCAGGATGTGATAACAGTCTCGAAAAAAGGAGGATATCTAAGGATGTCGACATCTTACCTTCATTGAAGAAAGCAATAGCCAGCATTAAGCGATCCAGTGCCAGCGGGGCTGCTTCTGTGGTGTGGATAATCAGAGACACTGTTGCAAAAAGCCCAAAGAACAAGTACATCGTGGCGTGGTGCCAGCTGTGCAGATGGTCCCAGTCTTTCTCTACAAAGTTGTACAACTGAAGCTTCGGTCCACCTGATCCAAACTGCTCTGCCAACATCCCTGAAAGCACCACATCAGCGGAAACACGTACATCTCTTTAATTAAAGCCCTCATTTGTCATGGATTTACTCGAGAAGAGTCTTGCTAATTATATCTGATATATGGATGGATTAAAAAGCTTTTTGGACACGCTTACCAACAAGGGAGAAAAAGAGTATGACTGAGCTCTCGATGATCTCCAGCCGTCGCTGTGAGGCTCTGCTGGACAGACGAGTGGAACCGATGCCCTTGTTTCTGCGTGTGGCATGCCAAATCGAGTACTTTACCGTCCACCAAATCCCAGCTACAAGGAAGAAGGTCCCAGGGAGAGCGTGGCCTCTGAAGCTGCCCATAATGCCTCACAATACCTAAAAAAACAAAACAAAACAAAAAAAACCAAAACCCCAGATTAGTTACATCTATGGAATTAAAGGTACATATCACAAACACTTCTTTCCACTACAAACATTTGTATCAGCTAAATATGACTTGAAACAATCATCTGAGGAGTAGACAACATCTATTTTTAGCACAACTGGAATAAGTGGATAAATGAAAAGGGGGAAAAGTGCAACAGTGCCCATAATTTAGTTAAACAGCGTAATCAGACATAATGAGCGTGTGTGTTGGCGACAGTCCTCCAGCTGAGCTCAGCAGAAGTGTGTCTAGCTGTGGGAGGAGGCCTGTTAGGAGTGTCACGAGTCGTTTACCTTTACGTGCAAAAATAGAAACCCGTTTCTTAACATGCACTCCAGAAAGAGCACTTTGTTTGCAGAGACTGCAGCAGCATCTAACACCGAGTGTAGGGTCCTTTTGATAATGACTAAATATCATTAAACCTGTACCGGATTATGTGGACTGCTACAGTCTTTGTCTGGCCAGTTTCTTAACAATTAAGTTTCATTCACACGATCTTAGTTGTTCATGACTAGAGACTGAATAAAATACTAATGGGGACCATCATTTACAAAAGGAACACCCTGTTGTATTCAAGAAGACTTGAAACTAGAGCCCGAGCTTATGAACCCATATGAGAAGTTTTTACTGAGGTCAAAGACTAAAAAAAAAAAATACCAAGATTATTTTAATCATCTTTTATGCACCCATATATCTTTCTGAAAACAGATCACCGCTCCCTACTGGTTATTAGAAAGAATGCATGCTCAACAATTTCACTTTTCAGATGTGTGTCAAGTTAAATGATGTTTCAAGGTCAAGCAAAAGGCTAATGGGAAAACTCGCAGACTTATCTTAAAAACAACACTCAGAATGAGACAGTCTCCATTTCCAAAAGGCAGGAAAAGCAGTCACTACTTAAATATCTTGAGAAACATGTCAAAATTAGAAACTAATTACACAATTTACCAAGATTGATATAGTCCAACATAGTTCATAATATCATTAAAACAAGACTTTGGAACAGTTTTATCATATTAACGTTTACATTTTTTTGACAGGATGTTTAGCATTTTACCACAAATTGCTGGTGGGAATCAGATATTTTTTTCCACAGTGTAGTGACAAAGGTGCTATGTGATCAGAGGTACTGGAATGTTAAAAAAATAATGGTATTGTCTCAGACTTTCATAAATTCATAATTGAGGCTTCAGGTTAAATTACAGAAAGAAAGCTTTTTAAAGTGTTTGACTGCAGTGCTCTTAGGCAATGACTGTGCTTTGTAAAGGGAGAGCAAAGCTGGAGTGGCATGAATAGCAGGCAGAGAATAAGAAAAAGGCACATGGCTGTACTGTCCTTTGTGATGGAGATGACCAGGCAATATTCTGCTGGGCAACAGAGGAAACCTTTGAAGGAGGACACTCAATAGAAACCGATTGAGATGTTAAACCCAGCTCATCTGTGTCCGACGGCCTTCTGGAGGTGCAGCCTCTCCAGACTGAGGAAAACACTCCGGTCTCCATGGCACTCGAGAGCCACTGGAGGATTCATCAGTGTTTGGCTGATTTAATCACAAACACTAGTCATCTGTCCCCAGATATAAAATCTCCCAGACCGTTTTTATGACAACAATTTCAAATACAGTTCGCTTTTATTACACCAACACGATGGGAGCGGTGTAATAAAAGTACCACAAGTACAAATATAATTTCTATTCTTTGAATTGCTCGAAACTATGAGCATTAAGAGGTTTTGGTTTTGGCACATATGTTTGAGGCTGGGACGTCTGGGAGGCAGTTGTCGTGAAAGGGTGTTCCTGTTTGAATTTTGCAACTAAAAAATACAACAAATAAACAAAACAAAAAAAAAAACTAAAGTTGAGCTAATTAGGAGGGGTGACCACTTCAATAAAGTACATTTTTCTGTACGTTTTTGATTAAATGCACTAAGTTACAGATCACAACTGATCCGGTCTCATCCATTGTGCTTGATCTAGAATATTGTTAATTAAAGTTAAATAGTTAAATATAGACATTACGGAAAATCTGGCGTCTGCTTCACATTTTTGCAGGAACCTACAATATGACACACTTGACTCTAAGGGTTTATACTAAACGTTTTAGCAAGTTTAAATTTCCCAGCCAATCTGAAGTCAAATCACTCTGAGGACAGTCGCGTCTTGAAGTCTACTAAAAAGAAAATGGAAACAGCTGTTTGACAGAATTAGAGATTTTTTTTAAGTTTAATTTTAGATTCAGGAGATCAAATAGTGCATTGGTTGTGGAAGTTAAATCGTGAAATAACTCAACATTGTCTAAACTGCCACTCGATGGCCTTGTACAGATCAACGAGGAGAGGCAAAGATCCAAAAATCCATGAATTGTCGATGGAGACTTTCCTATTTTTTGTTAAATGTTCCATAAAAGTATTTATAGCTAGATCTTGGCCTGGCTTTACATTGTATCTACACATGAAACAGAAGGCATTATTTTCTTTACTGCAAGAGGAAAAGAGAGGGTCTCTTACCCAAGTTTGTTTTTCTCTGGAGATCAAAAGTTAGTGGAAGCATTCAGACAAAAAGGGGGAAGAATTTTTTTTTTTAAAGCTTCACTTTCCCCCCCAAACACATGAATCATTTTTTTCCCTTAGGAAAAGAAGACGGGATCTTATCCAAGCCTAGACAGACGAAGTAAACATCTCCTCCGAGCCGGAATCCCAGCAGGATCCAGACCAGAACCGTTTCACAACCTTTTTCCCCCTCTAATCTAAACACTTCAAGCTTTTTCTCACCAAACCCTCCCATTGGATGACTGCTGTGCGCTGGCGTCACCAGTCTGTGCCGTGAATGGTTGGAGGTAACGTCAATCTCAGGTGTCCACGTGTGCACTTTCACTCCGCCTGCTCGTGCACGTCTTGGTCCCTCCTCGCTCTCGGAAAACCGCTACTTTCCGCCGTGCCAGGACAGGCCGGGCTGGGCCGGGACAAGACTTCCAGCACGTACACCGCAGCTGGAAGACTTCCTCATCTTCAGGCGGAAGGTTTCTGGACCTAGTCTCGTGTTACTCGCTTAATTGTCTCAAAACAGTTCACACAGTTTGAGTTACAGTGGGGGAAAAAAAAAGTAGAACGTCGTGAGTGTTCATGAAGTAAACGACTGGCAACGCAGGGGCGTCTCCAAAATTTTTT
>VUQR01012766.1:44689-56792 GCA_015108515.1 Hemichromis elongatus | reverse complement strand
GATGCTAAATTTATATTCTCCATCTTTGTTAAAAAAAAAAAACAACCCCCCCCCCAACCCTGTAGTTTCACTTTATCAGTTTAAACACTAAAAGTACATTCATGGGTTTGGTTAAAATGTAACAGTTTCCACTTGTTTTGTGGCTTGTGGCTTGTTTTCCTGGTTACCATAGTGAAGTGTCTTCACTCAAGAGTCTCACAAGTACTTCCTGTGTCTGTTTTTCAGCATCAGGATGACTGTTACAAGAAAAACAAGGGCACAACTTACATCCGCAGACCCAAACAAATAGATTACTTTGTCATGGCTAATTGACAATTTAGTCATGAAATAAATAAAAGTAGTAAAGATCATCCTTTCAATAACAGTGCTGTTGAAGGTCTGCCTACTGGAGATTTATTTATTAAATGTATTAAATCTTTAAAAAATTTATAATACAACAAAATTACATGAGAGGGGGTGTTTTGTGTTTGCTTAAATCCTAAAAACTTTTGAACTATGTAAAGATGACACCGGCAACAACAGCCACTAGTTTACTCCTATTTTACATTGCATTGTTTTGCTCATAAAACATAATCTGCACATTTGGATGTACTTAATCGCTTATTAAACTGCTTTCTGTTTAATTCACGTTCATTTCTGTTTCAGAGAGCAGGCGGACTGTCTGCGTCTGATCGAGGTGGACGACATGCTGGAGATGGGGGACAAGCCAGACCCCATGTGTGTGTTTACATACGTCCAGTCCCTCTACAACCACCTGAAGAAGTTTGAATAACTCTGAATGAGAGCACGTCACGAAGCCTACGCGGCGCTGACCACGGTGTGCTGTGAACACTTTGAATGAGGAGCCTAAAGTGAAACAAGCTAACAGGAAGTCTAAGCTGTCTTTGGCCAATCACAAATATGTTTATCAGTTTTATACTCTGTGTGTTTGTGTGTGCGTACCTGTGCTCACCTGCCTTCCGCAGTTTCTTCAGCATTTTTTAGTGGATTTCTTAAAATGTGGTTTCCTGCAGCTGTTTCTCATCAAATAAGGACACAAATGTCACATGTAATAAAAGGAAGCATTGTCTGCACATGAGCAATCTCCTTTTCTTATAATAGGCTACACACTGCAGCGCAAAGGCTAATGTGCAAGAATTTGCATGAAAGAGCATCGGTTACAGTGCTGTGAAAAAAGTATTTGTCCCCTTCTTGAGTCCTTTTACCCCCTTTTTTTTTGCATATTTGTCACACTTACTTCTTTCATATCATCAAACTAATTTTAATGATAGACAAAGATAACCTGTATTGATCGAGAAAAAAAGCTATCTAATCCTACCTGCCCTTGTGTGGAAAAAGTAATTGCCCCTAAACCTAATAACTGGTTGTGCCACCCTTCACCAAGAACTGCATTTGTAAACTCCTGGATGAGTCACTGATGCACTCTTGGAGTCATTTTGATAGGATAGGTTGGCCACTCCTAGGAAGGTTCATCACTGTTCCAAGTTTTCTCCATTTGTGGATAATGGCTCTCAATGTGCTTCACTGGAGTCCTAGAGCCTTAGAAAAGGCTTTGTGACCCTTTCTAAACTGGTAGATGTTAATAACTTTGTCAGACGTACAGGTTCTATTTAGGTCAAGTCTTGATTGTATACAGGCCTGGGTGTGGCTGGTAAAACTGACCTCGGGTTTTCAAAAAATCTGGTTAATTCAATATTTAATTAATGATTTTAAATAGGGGAGGTGGTCAATTACTTTTTTTGTGACACTGTATTCAGAACACAGAATCACCTGTAGAGAAATTTAGTCAGACATTTTTTGTGATTGTAGGTAGTTTTGCATTCCAGATATTAACACTATTGAGTCTTAAATACTTTTGTTTACAATTAAATAAAAAAGACTTTTATTTAAACTGTTACAGAAAAAGACTACAGGAAATTAATCAGATTAACTCACCTGAGCAAAAAGCTGAGATTTAAGACTGATCTTTATTATTAATTTGTTCTCCTTCCTATAGAGGCATAATTATTTGGTGCACCTCAATTCACAGTATTAAATACAAACTAAAGTTTATATTAAGTTAAATTTAATCTCTTAAGTACTTAAGCAATGTTTGCAAAAAAAACCAACAAAGTTGTATTTTGCGGTTCTCAATGTTAACACTTTTAAACTTCTGTGGTGCGTTTAAGGTTTCAACATAAACTTAATATAAGCGGTGTATGGCTTCCAGTCATGTCTAAGAATTACAATTTTGGAAATTTATAAGCTAAGACAAAAAAGACATAATCAGTAAAAAATAAACTAATAACCTAAAGGCTGTCGCATTAAATGTAGCCCTAATTTAAACTGAGTCGAAAGAATGTTTGTTAGATTTCCAATCTTTTAGTGGGCCTGAACGCACCGCTTCCCATTGACCGGGCATCCCTTCCGGTAGATGAGGTCAACTTTTCCCTAGATCCGCCATTTCAACCCTGGAGTTTCTTGTTGCACGATAGTTATGATTTTTTTAGTTATTTTAAACAACAAAAAGTAGATCATTTCGATTCGTGGTGCAGCATTAGTTCCGCCGAAATAAACCCTTTCATATTACGCTTAGACGTTACGAAAATCGTGCCGTTGTGACGTTTTTCCAGCGGGAGTGTTAGTCAATCAAAGTTTTTGTATGAGTTGCGAATAGGGAGAGGCGAAGGGGAAAGGCCTCAAGCCTTGGACGGGATTTCACAGCCATGGCCGGTAATTTTGATGCCGAAGACCGTGCTAGCTGGTACTGGGGGAGACTGAGTCGCCAGGAGGCGGTTTCTCTTTTACAAGGACAGAGACATGGTGTTTTCATCGTGAGGGACTCGATAACCATCCCCGGAGACTACGTGCTCTCCGTGTCGGAGAACTCCAGAGTGTCCCATTATATCATCAACAGCATCAGCAACAACCGGCAATCTGGCTCAGGTAACGTTGGACTACTTCTCACTTTAACTGAATTTGACCCTTTTCGTGTTCGCTTGGCACTAACATACGGAGTACTTTCATTTTAAACCTCCTTTGCTAGAATTTAGCTCACTCGCTCTTCAAGCAGCGCCAGACTCCCTTTAGGAATGATCCAATTTACCAAGACAGTAGTAGATCCACAAATATACCCTGGCTTTACCAAATACATTTACAATCTTTTCGCGTTTGGGGGCTTCCTTTTTAAGTTGGCGTATTTGTAATAACAAAAATTTCCTCTCTGTTCAGCAAAACGTTATACATGTGGTTTACACACCTTGCTACCGCCCACTCGATCCCCAAGCCACACCAGACTCCCTTTATAAATTGTCAAATTTAAGAGATCTGAGTAATTTCACAAGCATAACATTTTTATTACCATAGATATTTAAACTTTTTTATTTTAGTGTTTTTGAAGCTCAGTTTTAAAATCATAATTCATATATTAAGGAAATCTTAACTTCTAAACAAAACTTTGTAGATGTGCTGTACACACCTCTTTCCGCAAGCTACGCCAGACTACCTTTAGGAATTGTCCAATTTAACAAGATTTCACTAATTTCCCAAGTATTCCCACGGGTAACAATAAATATACATACATGCATCTTTCTGGGTATTTAAAGCTTTTTCAAGCGTCTGTAAATATGTAATAAATCTTACTTTATACCACACCCACAAACTCCTCAAGCAACATTGAACTACTTTTAGGAATTTGCTAATTTAACATTACTTCCCTAAATCTGCTAATAAATACGCACAGTAGCATGTAAGTTTATAACCATCCATGATTTTTAAAGCTGTCTTTCGAAGTCCGCGTATATTTTTGCTAAGTTCCGTGAGCCAGTGTTGTGTTTAACTGAAAAAAATGAAGGAAAGTAGTTTTATTGAATCTAATTCCCAGGTGTGATTGCTATCCTTTAAAGAAGCCTCCATAAAAAAAAACCCCGAATTTTAGTCATTCAGCCACTGTTTTTGTTAAGGGTAATATTTTTTTAGCGGTGTTTTGTCCATGTTTAGCAGCAGGACTACCCCTCAGCAGGTAAAGAGGTGAAGTGAGCTGGTGTGAGCGACTGCTGTTGCTGCTGCAAAGGTTGAATGAACTGAAAAAGTTCCGCTGTCACAACTGGGGGATGACTGGTCAGATTGGCGCTTCAGGAATGTCAGTGATCAGGTCCTATTGTGCATGCACGCACGCACGCACGCACACCCACACCCCTACTTACAGGTTTTGCCGTTGTGCTTGAGGCCCTTAATGGCTGTTGCACAATCCTCGTCCTTTCTGAACTTCCCTGAGTCTTCTTTCCCAGTAGTAAATCCGGGGATGGCCTCATAGACGGCAAAAGAGAGACTGTACGCAAAATGATTCACCTCATAGTCGTCACATTTATTTTGAAATGACAAACAAGTACTTAATTCAGCTGTGGTGCTGTTTGTGTCAAGACAGTTGAACTCACTCATAGTGGCACAGCATCATAATGGAGTCATTCCTGAATCCACATCCTGCAGAAACTTGCTCTGCTGCTCTTCTCTTCTGTCGTTTATCTGGTTGTCCTAAGCCTTTGTGGAAATTAGTAAATCAGTGAGAAGTATGGTAGATACTGGCTTTATTGATGCGTTGCTGATTTTATTATTTCTCAAAATGAAAAACTGCTCTGTCAGCTAATTACATGATACATTTTTCAAAAGGCACCAACAGCACAAACACAGTGGACAGCTCCATTTCAGAGGGTGTTTCTCTAACACTACCAAGTTTGTACTTATGTGCTTGCTCGGTACACTATTTGGCAAATTTACTTAGGTTTTGCCACCCGTATAACAAAATGTTACACATGTGGTTTACACACCTCGCTACCACCCACTCGATCCCCAAGCCACACCAGACTCCCTTTAGGAATTGTCAAATTTAAGAGCTCTATTTGGCAAATTTACTTGGGAATTCAGACTTCTGAGAATGGGAGGGAAGGGCACAGGACAGTCATTCTACATTTGGAAAGGCGGCATACTTTATGACATCACTGTGATTAATGTTTACAATGCAGTGTGATAACTATTAATCTTACCTGTTGGTCTAAAAGACACCTACCAGCCTTCATATCCCTTATGAGATTTTTTCAAGAGATTTATATGACTTAATTTGCCTTTTACTATTAGGTAACAGTGATCACATGACTTTTTAAACACTTTCATTATCTCTTTTGTTTCTTTTGCTAAAAACAGCTATGTGTACACAGCTTAAGGTGTTTTATTAAACAAAAAAACAAACAAAAACAGGCTAGGTGGCAAAATTATTTATTTATTTTTAATTATGAAATAGGGAATTGTCCTGCTTCTTTTACTTTTTTTTTTTAATTTAAGCAAGCTAACAAAGTTTCATTTCCTCCACCAGGATTGGCTCCTTCTCGGTTTCGGATTGGGGATCAGGAGTTTGATGGGCTGCCGGCTCTGCTGGAGTTCTACAAGATCCACTACCTGGATACCACAACGCTCATAGAGCCTGTGAACACAGCCAGGCACACAGGCCTCATCAGCCCCCCTGCTGTCGGTCCTCCCCAGCAGACCGAGGACGCAGAGTATGTCCGGGCACTGTTTGACTTCCCTGGCAACGACTATGAGGACCTCCCCTTCCGCAGGGGGGACATCTTACGCGTGCTGGAGAAACCAGAGGAGCAGTGGTGGCACGCCAAGAACCAGGAGGGCCGAGTCGGGATGATCCCCGTGCCTTATGTGGAAAGGTACCGACCCTCTTCGCCCACTGCGGCCAGTCTTAGTCCCCCTGTTGCAGGGACCGGACAGGGCGGGCATGTTGGCGGGGTAGCGGGCAGCACAGATGGAACAGGTTCTCCTCAGGCCACCGCTCTGGGGGAACCAGGCCCGTATGCTCAGCCTGTGGTCAACACTCAGCTCCCAAACCTACTGAACGGGCCAGTCTATGCCCGGGCAATTCAGAAGCGAGTGCCCAACGCTTACGACAAGACGGCGCTGGCTCTGGAGGTAGTAATCGTATCACCAGTTACTTTCGTCTTGTTTATTGCGAATCATTACCCCCCCCAGTTTCCACTTTTAAAGGGTCCGAGCCGAGGCAGCGTAGATTGTCTCGATTGTTATAATGGCTTACTCATGCATGTGAGCACACACAGTGTGTCTTTACAAATGCAGGCTGACAGCGTACATGAGGACATTCAGAGTGGAGACATAGGTCCTTTACAGTGGCCTCTCTGCTTGCACACACTGCAGCCCATTGGGTTAATGTGAAGGTTGCATTGAACATTCATTAGCACTGAGGTCCATTGGAACACAACACTTTTAAGTTGCTTTATGATGCTGTAGAGAATAGTACATTCTACAGTAAGCTGGACTCAGTGTCTCCACATCGCACACGTTTGCCGTTTGGCCAACTAAACTTTTAGCTTTTCCATTGATTTCTTTGCAGGTCTTTTATCAGGGTTGGGTAATTTGCTTCATAGTGCAGGCATCCTGTTATCCCTGTGTTGGAATCCATAATTGTCAACAACATCCCTGCTGGGCGGCAGAGGTTATCCATAATGCAGTGTTTGGCCCAAACGTGCTTATCTTAGACCTTACACCTGTAGGTGCACTGTATGGTTCAGTTTGGGTTGTTTTCTTGTGTAATAGATCTCAGCTGTCTCTCCTGTGCTGTTCACCTGTCTCTCACACACAGCTGAGTTTTTCACTGCCAATTATGCCCGGTGGGGAAAAGTAAAGGAGACTGTATGGGAGAGCATCTCCAGCTTAAACGAGTCCAACAGTCAGAAATATCCCGCCGTTTTCTCTCATTTGGCGATGATGGATGGTGTTCCTGCACCCTACATTTACATTGCTTTCAGAGCATTGAAAAAGTCCAGGTGTGAACCTGCATGTGCACGCCCGGACACATCTGTGTTGCAGATGGTCGTTATATGTGGAGATGCAAACGTGAAACTACTGTGAAGCACCACGCCATGCATGTCGACCATGATTGGTGCCCGACATCATCGTCCATTGATGCAACCCCAGTTGACATGCTCCATAGAGCTGTAGCAGTGCGTTACCATCTGATTACATTAGTCTGCGACTCGGAATTAGAGCAGTTTATTCAGTTTAATGAAATTACAACTAGTTAAATAGCAATGTTACTTCTGTATTACAGACAGACAGTAAAAATATTTCCAGCATGTCTTTTTATATTCAGGAGAAAGGATGTGAAGCTTTTGAGCAGTGATTCTGATTTATTGCACAAAGTGGCATGAATGTGACAGTAAAGTGCAAATTGCTCCGGCCAGAAATGACAATCCAGTGAGCGTGATGGCAGAGGTCTGCAAAGCAAAATGCTGTTGATGACACGATAAGGTCCTTTGATCTAAGGCACGGATTTTGATTTCATTACGATTATTTCCAGCAGTTATGGAACTAAAAAGCAAAGAAAGAGGGATTTAAAAAATGAATATTTCTGCATTTTTTTTCCCTGTAAGATGCTCCTGATTTCTTGTTTGTGTGTGATATTAAATCAGGCACACCTTTTGCCCTTGCAGCGCTGCGTTTTCAACCTTTTTTAAATAGCCAAACTAGCTCACTGCCTAAGTGAGCTCAAGCCAAGACCATGAAACAAAAGGAGCCTTTGGTTGATAAGATCTACTATCTATAGGAGGTAACACTCACAGGGTTTCTGTAAGTAAAACCTGTGGAAGGTTTATTAAGATCTGTCTCTGGGGCTAAAACGCATCTTTTTTTCTCCGTTTCGCCCTCCCGTCCACACAGACGGAGGGAAAACGGAGCTTTTTTGGAAACGTCTCGAAAACGCATCAATTTAAAAACGCAGCGTTTTCGCTTAGTGTGGACGGCAAAAACGGAGCTTTTATTAGAACGGTGACGTATGTTAGTCATATGATGCAGTCATGTGACCACTTTAACTAAGATGGTCAGACGGCATCGTACCGCAGTTGTTATGTTGTTTTGTTTGCTCAGTTTCAGTTTAGTTTCAGTCAATAAGTTTTTAGTGGCCGTGTTGAAGATTAATATGAACTCATTTGTGACTCGGAGCAACAGCTCCACCTCATTATCATTCCATTTGACACATTCGGTGCTTTGTCTCGCCATTTCGCCGCTCGTTTTAAAGAGCCGGAAAGTAAATAAACAACAGGCAGGTCGGCTCGTCTAACATTTCACGCATGCGCGGTACTGGACGCGCAAAGGTGTGAAAAACGACTCAAAACGATAGTGTGGACGGGGATCGTTTTTCCACGAAAGCTCCGTTTTCCAAAAGATCCGGACTAGTGTGGACGTAGCCTGGATCACTGAGGATTTCTCCCCCGGCCTGTGTTTGGCAGCTTGTGGCCGTTGGTTGTTTGCTTTGATTTGCTCTGCGGGTCTCCTGAGGCGTGCAAGCTCATTCCCACCCAGCCCTCTGTTCTCTGGCGATTTCCCTTGAGAGTCTGGCTTTATGGTGAAAAACACTCATTAGTCTGGACCCAAAACTCCTTAGTGAGTGACTTTGTGTCCCTCACCACCCAAACTAAAGGTCTTCTGTCTGTCCTCATTACTCTGACAGCAATATGAAAGGTTTAGTGTTACACTGTTAACTGGGAAGTTCGCAGGATATAATAAGCAGTGCAAGAAATTACTTTTTACAAGGGGTAAATAAGTAATTTGTGAGTGTTTAAAAGGTAAAAACTAACATGCAATACATCACTTTTGCGTAACAACCCCAACACAGCCTGGAACTGATTCAACGGGAAAAAATTACTTAACAGTAATGATACGTAGTTCCAAAAGAGAGAAACAAAAAAGACAGCTAAAGTAAATTTAATCTACTTAGCGCATCCAGTCTTGTATGAAACTGCTGTCAGCAGAGCCCTCTGTTTAAAATCTACTGTTTATTTGACTCTCCTCAGTAAGGATAGAAGCCACTGCAGTGTTTGAATTATCACGAGTGGACGATGGTGTGAGATAAAGCAGACGAGATGGCGTTACGCTGTTTTATGAATGTCTGCTGCTGTTTAAAGTGGTTGGCAGAAAATTTGCAGCCAGTGTCCAAATACAGACTATTTGTACATTTAATAAAGACTGAGATTGGATTATTGGAGCTGACAGTAATTTCTAAGGAGTAAAAAAAAATCCTTATCAGTGTATCAGGTGTCATCGAATCAGTTTTCATAGTATTTTGAAGACAAATGCAGTTCACCTATATCTCCTGTATCCATATAACTGTACAGACAGCATCATTTATGAAAAATGTGACTCGCTTCTGGTATCCTCCTCTCCATCTTCTCTGTCCACTAAAACTGACCTTCATGGGATAAATGTGTCACTCACAGTAGGAAGGAAAAATTCAACCAAACATGAACACATTATCTCGTTGAGTAAATGAAGTGGATCAAACTGGCCGGATCTGATTATCAAATGAAAGCTGACGAACATGGAAACGTGTCAGTCCTGTAATCCGGCCTCTATGGTTTCTCTGCTCTGCAGCTGTAAAATGAAGATGGGTCAATCAATTTCACATCAATGCATTTCTTTCTGCGGGCTTTGATATAAATCAGAACTGAGCTTGTATTGATAACTTTGACTTGCATGTGTCACAGTTTATTTAGAGCGTGAAGAGGAAGTGTAAGGATTGTAGACTATCCCTGACTTTTTTTCCTCTTTTTTTTAAATTTTTTAATTTTACAGGTGGGCGACACAGTAAAAGTGACCAAGATCAACGTGAACGGCCAATGGGAGGGTGAATGTAAAGGCAAACGAGGCCACTTTCCTTTCACCCATGTTCGGTTGTTGGAACAGTACTATCCAGATGACGAGAGCTGAGAGGCGCTCCCGTCCCCTCCAGCACATCCTCTCGCTTTGTTCCGTCATGCTGGAAAAGAAAATAAGATTTCTGCAAGCATACAGTATATGAAACTCTGAGCTAAACCGGTCAGTGTTTATTGCCCACCCCAACATATGATGTGTTGGCTGATCTTGCCTAATGTCTTCTTGGTTAACCTCAGCCATATTAAGAGTTTACGCTGTGGCTAGACTGATATCGGTTTGCATGCATTATCGAACATCACTGCTGGCTGGCCCTTCATCTACAGACACACTGAAGTACATGAGAGCATGTATCAGCTCATCAAGGATGACACTGGAAGGTCTGTTATCGGTTTGACGAGAAAAGGGTGTATTTAACCTTTCTGAGGCAACCAAGAAACAAACAAGTCAAGAACTTGATAAACTTTTTTGTATAATGATAGTTTAAAAGATTTAGGAACAATGGGATGTTGCTTTGGTTGGAACAGATGCAGAGTTTTCATCTTGACCTGCTGTCGTCCGCGGGTGCAGGTTTTCCAGTTTAAAGTAACTAATATTTAATGTTAATACAAAATGCAAAAGTTAAACCAGTGTTTAAATACATCAGATCCGATGAACTGATCAATCTTTGTAGCCGATCTCTATAATTATGCAAGAATGTGGTAAGCAGAGTAGTTGGTGGCAAACCTGAGGTTTGTTGTGCTTATGCAACAGTTTTTCATTAAACCATAAACGTTTTAATAGTTTTTGCTTTTTTTCCACCCGTTAGCCACAGGTGATATAATATCAGGCTCAGTCGATAACGATAAATAACACATTTTTTTATTAGACTAGCTAATGATGACATCTGCCTGTAACCACAGCTGTTACTGTCAAGTCCACATGTTTTTACTACCAAGGCCCAAAACTCCTATAATGTGAAGTTTTTGTCTTTTATGAGCAGTTATTAAGATGTTTGCTCAAGATTAAGAGTTATCCAGATTAGTGTCTTGTTTGCACATGATCAAAACTTGCTTGAGCAAGGTAGTATCTTCACTCTGGTGGACGTGTGGGGCTCTGTACTTGTAGCCGTGTGTACTTGTAGTAAATTTGTGTAAACTGGAAATGGAACTGCAGCAGAGCCAAGTTGCAGGTATTAAAGCTCCCACTCCCTCCGCTCAGTTGGGTGTTGATGCTACTCGGGCCTGTTGATTCTGAGCATGTTGAATAAAAACGGCTTAACCTGAACAATTTGTAATCTGATTTGAACAGCAGAGGCATTAAATAGAATACGTACAAAAGACAGCACAGGCGACCGATATCAGTCAAACCCTAGTTTACATACTTCCAGCCCAGTATTGAACTCATCACATCACACAGCAGAGTCATCCTCCTCCTCCTTCCTGTTGTATCCCTGCATCTCCATCCACTACCTTTCACTGACACCTGCAGGAGGGAAATGGAGATAAAACACTGCGTCTCTCACAGATTTGTGTGTCTGTGAGAGGGTTTTTTTTTTTTTTTGCTTGTGCTAGACTGTGAACCTCGGAGTGAAACCAACAAAGACTTTACCTGATGACTGTATTGTGGAGAAGACAGCGTCACCACCTTACCACACCCTACACTACAAACCAAGTCCTCTGTTTGTTTTTTTTATTGTTGTTGTGGTGGTTGTACAGAAAAGTGGAAAATAATATTATAGAATTAACTCTATATACACGCACACCTTACATGCTAAATACTGTAAACTGTCCCCTCTTTATGCTGATTTCCTTTTACTTTTTATGGGCAGAGACTGTACGCCCTTTTTTATTTTTCTCTTTTCCGACACAGAAGTGCGAAAGAACAAAACGAGCAGCCTGTCACAGAGGAAGGAACAATCCCACGAGGTTGCTTTTTTTTAAAGGATGCGAGGAGAAAGGTTGAGGGATTTTATTTTCGTCCTCCTAGCGGGCTGACAGTCATTCGGAGACGCTTTTAAGATGAAATCCACCATTTTTTTAAAAAATGTATTACTGCTAAAACGGACATGTTCTTTCATGTCGTTTCTCGTGCCATAAGGGTGCCATGGATGGCGTTTGCTGTAACTTTGCTGTTTTTCATGTTGAGCACACATAAAGCTTTTATGAACATTCACAGTCCTGCTGGCACCGTGACGCTATAAATAGAAACCTGAAACTCATCTGTTACTCAAGGACACGTTTGTTCTCAGAAACAAGGAGAGGAGTCAGCAACTTGGGATTTTTTTATTATTATTATTATTATTTTTTAATTTTGTCGTTATTACAAATTTGACAATGGTTGTGAAAAGTGGTGAGTGGCATTGAGAATGATAAAACACTGTGTGTGTGTGTGTGTGTGTGTGAGAGAGTGTGAGGGA